>CM017464.2:27220773-27518148 GCA_007827005.2 Populus simonii
CAGGTCACTTGCCCAAGCAAGTGACTCGGCCAGAACTCCCCTTTTTTTTTCTTCAAAAAATAAAAGAAAGAGAAAGTGATTTATGATTTTTTTGGTATATTTATTTTAAGGTCTGAATTTTTTTTGTTGTAAAATATATTAGTCTTGTGTTTAGAATACCCTGGGTTTTTTTTTTTGACGCAATGTGACAAATATATATATATCAAATTTGTTTTCTTGTGTGTTGCATACGGCCAATACCCTAACATGTTTTGAACGTCTTTTTTTATACATATAAAAAACAAATATTTGAAGTTTTGAAAATATGTTTTCGCATGGATTTCTTAAACACAACAAATATTATTTTTGCATTTCTGGATTTTACAACATGTTTGTAAAACTCCAAAGGGTATTGGCCAATATTCCAAAAATGTAAAAATCTTATTTTGGGAGAATTCATCTATTATTCACCGCTAATGTTTGGATAAAGAAATCCCTAGCGGACGAATATTCAAAATATTATTGAGAATAATTTGTTGTTATTCACTGTTAATATTTGGATAAAGAAACCCTAAGTGGTAAATATCCAAAATAATTTTCTAGGAATAATAAGTCATTACACATCATTGAAAGAAGCCTCGATTATAATTGAGGACATTTCAATTGTTTTTACTCCACGGTTTACGAGCTGTGAGAGTACGAAACACTAAGGTAAAAAAAGGCTTTTAAAGCGCCCTAGATTTCTAAATTTTTGTCCCTCCTCTTTACGATTTACGAGTCGCAAATTCTTGAAATACCAAGAGAAAAATGAGCTTTTAAAGCACATGGAATCTCCTTGGATTTCTATCTTAATAAATTTAGTTAGAATCAAACCTAGAAAAAAACTGATGGGATTAGAAAACACCAACACCATAGCAATTATAAAGCAAACCAAACACCAAACAGCTTACCTTAGGTAGGGCGTACTAGGGGTGCTAATACCTTCCCTTTACGCAACCAGTCCCTTGCCTTAGAATCTCTGAAAGACCAGTTAGGTTTTCTAGTGACCATAATACTAGGTGGTGACTCTTTTATTCATAAAAATAAAAAACAACCCCGAAATCAACCGATGGTCGCCGCGAGGGTGCGACAGGTATCATGCAATACAAATGAATTATTCACAACAATCACAACAAGCTATACAAACGAATCAACATTCTTCAACAAAGGACGATTGCAATATGAGGCAACAATTTAAATGTAGTTATTATGATCGAGATGGTCATCTGGTTGATCAATGTTTCTACTTACATGAATTTCCAGTTGCATACAAGGCGCAAGCCAGTACACCACAACCATTCAAGGACTCACCACAAAACAGGCAACATTCACAATTGAAGAATATAACAAGATCATGTCCTTACTGGAAAAAGAAAATGGTAATAACCAATCCTTTGTACATAAACATGTCAGCTATGATTGCACACTCATATCACTCTGCTCAACAATACCCTATGAAATATGTTGGATTGTGGACAATGGTGTGACTAACCATATCACCAAGTCGTAACCAATACACAATGAGATCAATCATCGTGATTATGTGAACTTGTCTAATGGTGACTAGGCATAAATAGTGTCTATTGGTTCTACCAAACTGTCATCATATCTGATTCTTGATGGGGAGTTGCATGTCCTGAAATTTTAAGTAAATTTTTTATTAGTTAGCAAACTTTCTCGCAAATTAAAAAGTATCATGATGGTTTTTTTTATGTGTTATATAGGACATGGTTACGAGGAGGAAAATTGGCCTGGACAAGCAACATAATGGGTTATATTTTCTTCAGACAAGTCAAAACCCCCACTTAGCGAACAATATCAGTCATAGCTCCAGTCTTTGACATCTAAAACACCCATCTTTTGAACCTATTCAAGTATTGTCTAAAACTATTCTAGAAATAATCTTTAATTCTCATCATGTTTGTGATGTATGTCCACTGGCCAAGCAAACATGTTTACCATTTTCTCCTAGATTAATTCATTTGGTTTCACCTTTTGATTAATTCGTTGTGATATTTAGGGACCTCATAAAATCAATTCTCATTTAGGAGCACGATATTCTTTTTAGTATTGTTGAATATTATTTTTTGTTTTACATGGATTCATCTAATGAATGTTAAATCAGAAACATATTCGCTACTGAAATCTTTTTTTTCTTGGATTAAGACTCAATCTCATTGTAATATTAAAACCTTACCAACAACTAATGAAAGTGAGTTCATGTCCATGTGTTCTTTTCTTAGTGATTTTGGAACCATTTTTCACCATTCTTGTCCCCATACACCTCAACAAAATAAGATTGTGGAACGAAAACATCGTCATCTTTTGAATGTAAATCGTGCTCTTAGATTTCAAGCGAATCTACCTTTGAATTTTTAGGGTGAAAGTGTACAAACAACATGATATTTGATAAATAGCATGCCAACCCCCTTATTATCTCATAAATCCTTGTATGAAACTTTACATGGCCAAATATCAAATTACTCACACTTAGAGTTTTTAATTGTTTATGTTATGCAACTAATGTCACTCCAGGTCATAAATTTAATATGCGTGCATTTTCGTTGGTTATATATTCCTTTAGTAAAAAAGGGTATCAAGTATATGATCGTGAGACAAGAAAGTTTTTAACCTCTCAGGATGTTGTTTTTCATGAACATATATTTTCATTTTCCACCGTGACACGTGCCATTTAAGATGATTACCCTATCTTGCCCATTTCCCTTAATGATATTCCAGCCTACCATCATGTTACTCATGATGCGACCTTGACCCAAAATCACTTGGAACCAACACAACGTCCATCCTCACCATCTTCTGACGTTACTTCTCCACTAGGTACTTCAAAATCCACAACACCTAATCAACAGCCCTTATATTGCTCTGCTCGGCCTATACAACCTCTTGCTCGTCTCAAAGATTACCATGTCAATCATGTTTTTTTCTTGCATCGATTGACTACTCTCATACCTTGTCCAGTACTCAACACCTCAGTTCACGGTATGTTTCCTAGTCCATTTTCTCTCTAATATATCAAACATTTATCAGTAATATTTATTGCTTGTTCAAACTAGCTTCTTATCAGTATGCCTGTCAAGATCCCAAATGGGTTGTAGCTATCAAAGAAGAATTATATGTACTAGAGGCTAATAATACATAGACCATGGTTCGTTTGCCTTCTGCTCATCGTGTTATTGATTGCAAATGGATATTCAAAGTTAAATACCATGTTGTTTTTTTATAGAATAGTGACACGAAAAAATAAAATAAAAAATAGCAAATATAAAGGGTTGTAATGTGACTGCAAAATCATAATACTTTTTATTGATTGAATCACTCTTTTATATAAGAGTATTGATAACTAATTTCAAAAAAATAATGACATGATTTAATAGAATAAGAGTTCTTCTACAACAGCTTTATTTGTAACTAACTTCCTAACTTGTTGGAGCCAATCTTGACTCAATCTTTTCAGCTCCAAAGACCATTTCTTTAGCAGCAAATGAGGTAATCTTCAATACTTCTCCTTGCTTCTTTCGTTGTAGACTCCTATTTTGCTTCTCAAGATTTCAAACCTTGTTTTAGATAAGGACTTTGTTAACATATCAGCAAGCTGGTCTTTTTTCTTGCAATAAACAAGTTGAACTTCATTTTTCTGAACTTCTCTCAGAAAATAGACCTTGATCTTGAAATGCTTTGTTTTACCATGAAAAATTGGATTGTTTAATATTGATATTGCAACCTAATTATCAACATAAACCTCCGTAGCATGTCTTTGCTCCATATCAAAATCTACTAACATTTTTCAAAGCAATAAGGCTTGATTTGCAGCTGCAGTTGCTGCAACATTCTCAGCTTCTGCAGTTGACTAAGCAATAATTTCTTGATCAAAACTAAAGGAATATCCTCAAGTACTCTTCATGTCATCAAAATTGTCAGCCCAATCACTATCTACATGTCCTTGTAACTCAAAATTTTCTAATCAAATAAAATAAATGCCATGATTTAATATACCTTTGATATATCTCACTATTCTTTTTGCAGTCCTGAAGTGAATTTCACTTGCACAATGCATGAATCTTGATAATAAGCTCACAGAATGCATGATGTTAGGTCTTGTTGTTCTGAGTTACATCAAACATCCAATAAGACTTCTATAAACTCCTTCTTCTACTTTATCAACTCCATATTCTTTACAAAACTTTTCCTTCAAATTCATTAGCATGTTCATAGATTTGCATTCTTCCATATTGAATTTCCTTAGAATCTATTTGGCATACTTCTATTGGATACTGAAGATCTCATATTCGTTTTGTTGCAACTTCATTCCAACAAAATAGGACATTTCACCTAGGTCTGTCATTTCAAAGACCTTCATCATTTCTACTTTGAATTAGTTTACCAATCTTGGATTGTTTTCTGTAATAAATAGATCATCAACATAGAGTAAAACCACAATTAAATCAGAGTTTGAGCTTCTAATGTATAAAGTTGATTCACTCAAACTTTTTTTAAAGTCAAGATTGAGTAAATGCTCATCAATCCTATTATACTAGGCTCTTGAAGCCTGTTTTAATCCATATAAGGCTTTCTTCAGTAAGTAAACCTTGTCTTCTCCTCCTTTAACATAAAATCCTTTAGGCCATTCCACAAAAATCTCCTCTTGAAAATAGCCATTTAGAAATGCTGACTTCACATTAATTTGAAATATTTTCCAACCTTTTTGTGTTGCAACAACTAGTAGTATTCTGATGGTGTCTAGTCGTTGTACTGGTGCAAAGGTCTCTGAAAAATCTACACCAAATATTTATGCATAACCTTTAACTACCAATCTAGCTTTGTGTTTGTTGATGGTGCCATTTACATTAAGTTTTATTATGTATACCCATTTTACACTAATAAGCTTTTTGTGGCTTGACAGATCCACCAGTTCCCATGTTTGATTCTTCTCAATCATCCTTAGCTCTTTTTTTATTGCATCAATCTATTTAGCCTCCTCAAATTCTACAAGCTCTAAGACAGCTACGTTGTAATTTTGATAGATGTCATCAAGCAATCTAGTTCCTCTAACTGGTGCTTCATCAATATAATCACCTAGATCTTGCACAATCTCCTTACTTTGACTTTTTTCTGCATCTTTGAAGTTTCACTTATTAGTTTCAATGAAATTTGATGTCCCTGCTGACTATCACCTTTTCTGTTTGAGGCTGATACACTCTGTAGCCTTTTGTAACATGTTATAACCAACAAAAATGTCAGCTTCAGCTTTTTTATCAAGTTTATCTCTTTTTACCTGAGGAATAGAAGTGAAACATAAGCGTCTAAAAATCTTTAAATTCTGAAGTGGGGGTTTATAACCATGTTAGGCTTTATATGAAGCCTTGTTTTGTAATGCTCTTATTGGTAGCCTATTCAACAAAAAAACTGCAGTGTTCACCATTTTTGCCCAAAACTTCTTAGGTAAATCTTTCTCAAATAGCACACATCTTGCCATCTTCATAATTGTTCTATTTTTTCTTTCACTCACACCATTTTGCTGAGGAGTGTAAGACACTTTATATTGATGTTTAATCCCTACATCTTGACAACACTTGGCAAACTTATCTGGGTTATATTCTGTGCCATTATAGATCTTATCACTTGAATTTTGTGAGCATTTATTTTTAAACTTCAGAAAAACATTTGCTACCTTAGACTTAAACTTTAAGAAATAGACCCATCACATTCTTGTGTAATCATCAATGAAAGCAATATAATACCCGCTTCCATTCAAAGATATTGTCTTCAAAGGTCTAACAACATCAGTATGAATGAGCTGAAGCTTTTTTATTACTCTTCAAGCCTTGTTATGAGGTAATAAAAGTTTGTTTTGCTTACCATATTGACAGCAAACACAAACTAAGATTTCTTCTTCCAGGTTTGACATTCCATGCACCATCTTCTTTTTCTGCATATGTACCAACATTGCTTGATGGAAATTCCTCAGCCTCTTGTGCCACAATTCTATCTGATTTGTTATGTTTAGAAATGCAGTTGACTCCCCTTCCATCCAATCTAGTGAGAAGCGTTTTCCTTTGATTTTTTTATTGAATATTTCTAATCTAGCAAGATCAGAAATTGAGCAATATTTATCTTTAAACACTATTGAGTAACTATGCTTTTACCTTTGACAGGAATTTATTCTCCATTGCTAATTCTGACTTTAAAATGATTGATTTGTCAAGTTACTTGAACAAGCTTTCATCATTAGTCATGTGGTTTGTACAACCACTATCAATGAGCCAGCAATCACTAGCCTACTTGCTAGCAAAGCAAGTAGCCACAAACAATTGCTCTTCATGTTGTTAATCAGTAACTTGTGCTTCTCCTTCTTGCTGGCGAGTCTTTCTTTTACAAATCTTCTTCATGTGTCCCAATTAATTACATTTCTTGCATCTCACATCAGGTCTCCACCAACAATATTTATATAAGTGATTTGTTTTCTTACAGTGTTGACAAGGAGAAAAGTTTTCGGTTCTTTTAATGTTGCTACCATCACCTTTATTGTTTTTCTTGTATTTCTTTTTACCTTTGTCACTTTTCTGGACTTTTATTTTAGCTTGAAAAGCTCCTTCCATAAACTCCTCTTGCCTTATCACCCTTCTTTATTTTGTGCCTGTAATGCATTCAACAGTTCTGCCAGAAAAATTCTTGACATATCTTTAGATTTTTCCAATGAAGATATTTTTTACTCGAACCTGTTAGGTAAAGTTACGAGTATTTTTTCTACAACCCTTTTATTAGGAAAGTCTTCCCCCAATTGTCTTACTTTATTGACTATGGAAAGTAATTTTTCAGAGAAATCTTTGATTGTTTCTGATTCCTTCATCTTCTGTATCTCAAACTCCCTTCTCAAATTCAAGACTTGCATCTGGATTGTTTTCTCATTTCCAAGGAATTCCTCTTTAAGACAATTCCAATTTTTCTCGGCCGTATCAAGTGCAATGATTCTTGGAAATATTGCTTAAGAAACAGCAGAGTAAAGACATGTTTTAGCTTTGAACTTCTTGGCTCTTTTCTCAAGATGATTTCTGATTTGAGTTAGAGTAGGATCTGCAGGAAGTGATTGTGGATCATGATCTTGTTCTATAACATCCCAAAAACCACAAGCTTGTAATAATGTTTTCATTCTTACAACTCACATATGATAGTTTTCATCAATAAACACTGGTGGTGATGCAAGAGAATAAATGTTTGATGCCATTGAAAAAAATAATAGGAGGTTTAAGTGTTTGTAATTTTTTATGGAAAAAGGTTCCTTGGAGGTTATCTCTTCACTCAAGCTGGTTCCTTAAGATCAATTATGCTTTGATATTAATTTATTGTTTTTTTGACAAAATAGAGACATAAAAAAGTAAAGAAAACCAGCAAATATAAAAGGTTATGATGTTACTGCAGAATCATAATGCTTTTTATTAATTGAATCCCTCTTTTATACAAGAATATTGGTAGAAAAATAATGACATGATTTAATAAAATAAGAGTTGTTATAAAACAACTTTATTTGCAACTAACTTCCTAACTTGGAGTTAATCTTGACTCAATCTTTTCAGCTCCAAAGACCATTTCTTTAACCGTAAATAAGGTAATCTTCAACATACCACTCAAATAGCAGCATTGAGCGCGTGCTATAAAGCTCGCTTTATTGCAAGAAGGTTCACACAAAAATGAAAGCATTGACTATTTCAAGACTCATTATTGTTCTATGCCTTCTCACCATTGTTGTTACCCGTAACTGGAGTCTCCATCAGATGAATATCTAGAATGCTTTCCTTTATAGCGATCTCTTTAAGGTAATCTATATGAAACCTCCTATAAATCTTGGTCGACAAGGGTAGAACATTGTTTGTTGACTCAATAACTATCTATACGGTCTTAAACAAGCCTCACAAAATTGGTTTCGTTAATTCACCTCTGAGGTTCAAAACTTTGGCTTCAAACAATCCAGGGCAGATTACTCACTATTCACAAAGGTTCAAGATGATTCTTTTACTGCCATATTACTCTATGTTGATGAAATGGTTAAAACAACAAATAATGAAAAGGCTATCAAAGATCTTAAGAGGTTTCTAAGCACTTGTTTTAAGATCAAAGATCTTGGACCATTAAAAGATTTTCTTGGGGTAAAGGTCTCTCGATCCAAGGATGGTATTTCCATTAATCAATGAAAGTACGCCTTAGATATAGTAGAGGAAGCTGGTTGCTTAGAGCCAAACTCGTCAAATTTCTAATGGAACAAAATTTGAAATTAACCCCCTTATATCGTGAACTTCTCAAAGATCCAACTCATTATCGCATATGTTAGTTGGAAAACTGATTTACCTCTTCATCACAAGACCGGACATTGTATACTCTGTCTCCACCCTTAGCCAGTTCATGCAACAGCCCAAAAAAACATACATTGATGTTGTACACCGTCTTCTATGATACCTAAAATAAGCTCCAAGTCAAGGACTATTCTTCCCTTCACTTGGACAGAAGAAACAAATCGGGTATTGTGATGTAAATTGGGCTAGATTCCCAACAATGAGATGATCGGTCACTGGATAACTGTATGTTTCTTGGCAAAGCACTTGTGTCCTAAAAAAGCAAGAAGAAATCAACAGTATCAAGATCTTTAGCAGAGGTTGAAGTACAAGCTTATAGCAGTAGTTACATGTGAGCTCATTTGGCTGAGATACTTGCTGAAAGATTTGTGTGTTGATAATCAAGAGCCAGCAAAGTTGTTTTGTGACAATCAAGCAGCCTTGTCTATTGCAGCAAACCTAGTATATCATGAGCGAACTAAGCAAATTGAGTTGGATTGCCATACAGTTCGTGAATGCATTCAAAATAGGGAAATTGAAAAGGTATATGTACAAACAGGAAAGCAAGTTGTAGATATATTTACAAAACCTTTGAGGTAAATTGACTTCCATTATCATCTAGGCAAGTTAGGAGCTCTTGACATTCACAAGTCAACTTGAGGGGAGGTGTTAAAGGAAGCAGAATTTATCTCTAATAAGGCAAGATATCACTACACAATATGGTGTGCTAACATCTTAGGCAATAATCTGTCATTATATATTAGCAGATTGATAGGCATTTATGTTGTAGATTTCCTGATTTAGTTTTCTTCCCTGTATAAAACTCTTTTATTGCAGAGATGTAATAATATATAGAAACAATCTCTTGGCTCACTTATCAACACTATTATTCACAGTAGTTAAGGGAGGGGTTGAAGCTCATTAAATGAGTCTCCATTGGAAAAAAAAAAAAATCATATCATGCATCTCCATTTTCTTTTTTGGAACAATGTTTAATGCATATCATGGCATGAATTCTTCGAAAAAAATTCTGCCGATGTTGATGAAATGCTCCTGTTTTTTGCTTGTTTTTGTGTCATTTGCAATGGCATAGCTATGATCATGCTATTGTGACGTTGAAAGCCTCTACTTCTGTTTTTGTATCATAAGTACACAAGTTGACGCACGTGAACTTGTGTCAAGCTAGATTTGCATATGTTGGAATTCAAGTTATCATCTTAGCAAATGAACATAGTTGGCAAATGTATAAGAAATCCAATAACGAAAACCTAAAGGAGCTGCAATGGTAATTCATGGATCCCCACGAACAGACTAGACATGGACTTCTTCTCTAATTCCGAGTGCTGAAGTTTCTGAAGTTTGGCTTTCTCTTACAGTCAATGTAGTTAGATAGGGGGGAGGGGGGGTTGTTGAATTTTCAGAAATTAAAGTTTTCCTGCGCAAGGTAGTGCAAAGGGAAAACTGCTCTACTATTTTGCCTCGCCAAGGGAGATGAATTTCCAATATCTCTGAAAGGAGAGCGTTTCGGGGCATCAAGCCCACCGGTGCAGGCGTGTGGCTTTCTTCTTCCATCACTAAAGGCCGCCTTCTGCTTGCGACAATCATCATTGGTATTGCAGTTTTCCTTTAAGCGACAAACCAATACTCGCTTCTCCGTCTCATTTGGAGCGTCCAAAGAAACCGATGGTAAATTTTTAGACCTTGATGTTTCTTTAGCACTTGCCTTCCTCAGCCTCTCGAGCTCAACATGAAGCACAGCTACCTGATTTTGTAGCTCATTTTCCTTGGCTTCAGAAGAGAGGGCTTTCTGTCTCCACTCTTGCATCTGTAAAAAGCCACATTGTTAATTTTTGCATAAATGCAAAATGAAAAATTGACAAGCTTAGGATCAAATGTTCTCGGATAAGCCTTTTACTCTTAACGAAAGGACCTAAAGTCCCATTCTATTCATCTCTCACGGGCTCACTGATTCATGAGCTATCAGCATTCGAAGACAAAAACTAAAGAGGCTATTATTGGAGACTGTTCACATTTACTTTTGTAATCCAGACAGTGATAGTTGGATCTTTCCGAATGTTTGATGTTGTAGAAATGCAAACTTTGAGGGGGAAATGTGTTCTATAAAACATTTAGAAATGGCCAAAATTGTTCCATTGGGTGGACTCACTGACTAAGAGATATATAAAGAAAGAAGCAAAAAGGAAAAATAGACGACATAGAGCTTGGTTTCTTACAGCAGAATTCAGGGATTGAATCTCAAAATCAGAATCAAGTGCTCGATCTTCCCAAAAATCTCTAGAAGCCTGCAGCTCTTCCATCTCTTTCCTGACTTGCCCCAGAATCCCTTGCATTTGGGACCATTGCTCTGTCTCAGCCCGAACTTGCTCGATGACTCTCCGCAATATAACCTTGCAGCGCCCAGAGCATGCTTTCTCCTCACTGGGCTTTGTCTCCTGCAGGAAAAAGTTTTCGTCAACTTTCAGACAACCACCATTCATAGAGCATTTGATATTAAAATCCTACGAAGTCAGTGAGCTGACTCAGTTTTTTCTTGTCATTAAATAATCTACTTCACTATCTGACATGTGTTTCCCAGACTTTACTGAAATCGATAACTTTTGTGTAAGAGTGTGTTTATTTTTGTCTTTAAAAAATGCTTTTGAAAATATATAAAGTAATCGTTTTGATTTTAAAAATATTTTTTAAAAAATAATATATTATTTTAATATATTTTTAAATGAAAAATAACTAAGATTATAATTTTTAAACACTTACTTTTAAGTTGCTATATACCTTTTAACTTGTAAAAAAATCAAAAATATGATTGGTTAGATATAATTTAAATAAAAATTTTATTATAGTAAAAATCTTGATTTAATTAAAAGTTAAGATTTTTAACTTCCAACTTAAATTACATATATTCTTTAAAAAAACTGATTTGAATGATTTTTAGTAAATATACCTCTAATTTAAATTCATTTTAACTTATTTTTATCATGAATTATTTATGAAAAAAAATTGAATTATAACTTAAAATCAAAAATTATTTTCCATAATTAATGGAAAATGGATTAAAAGAGTGTGAATGTGTCATTGAGATACCGTTTGGAAATGCGGGTTAACTCGTATTTTTAAAAAAAATTATTTTTTTAAATTAATTTTTTATATTTTAAATTATTTTGATGTGTTGATTTTAAAAATAATTTTTAAAAAATAAAAAAAATATTTTAATATATTTCAATATAAAAAATAATTTAAAAAACAAGACGCCCTTTCACCGTGCTAGTTTTGCTCAAGAATAGGAAGAGAACAGAAGACTATTTCCCTTCTGTGTAATATCGAGGATTACGAGGAGGGTTTCAGATTTAACAGTGGAATTTTACCTTGCATGGTTGTCTTGTTGAAGATGAAGGCATATCGGGAAACTCTTTTCTCTTGGAAGTGGAGGCAGAGTTGGTAGCAGAACTGCTGGCTGTAGAGAGCATCGACCCATACTCATCTTCCATTCTCTCTAACAAGCTTCCATTCGACAATCCCTCCATTTTCCTTCTCAGCATCTCCATCTGCTGCACATTGTTTTCTTCTAGAAATTAGCCATATGCACATGCAATGTTAATTGTGACATAATATAGGAAATTATAGCTGCATTTCTTAACCAAATAAATGGAGAGAAGACCTATAGCAAACCCACTAAAAGTGATCCAAAATAATAATTAAAAAAAGAAGTAATTTGTGCTGTGTTCCTCTGTTTTCTTGGCAACTGAACAGGCACATGCCAGACTCTTTGCTTCAAGAAAACCAGAGCCACATTGATCCGAGTGATAATTGAACTTTTGACACAGGAAAAAACTCAGCTCGGCTAACTATAACAAAACAAGTTGTCTTCATACGAGTGAAGTGTTCATTCGGAATCTAAACAATGGAAGAACTACTAGATTTATTTAGTTGGTCTTCTTCCAACAGAGAAGATAATATGACAGAAAAGGCCTTACGCAACTCAAACGCAGATGATTAGATGGTATAGTGATCAAATCTAATAGAAAAAAGAGGACAGATTGAACATTACATTGCAACTGTGATTTGAAGAAGAAGTCTCATAGACACTGCAATTTGTTTTGATGGACAAGCTTGCTTCTGCCATCTCTTGGATCTCCTTAACACATATCTCGTCCGATTCTCCTCCGAACTTCTCTAGCCGTCTTCGAAGAATAGATACTTGTCTATCTAAATTACTACACTTTCGACCCTCTAAATCCTTAACTCCTGATCTTCTTTGCAACCTCTCTAGCTTCTCAATCAATTCTTGAATCTCTTCGTCCAATACCATTCTCACATCCTTGCCATCACAAATCCCTTTTCTCACCTACAAACAAATCACCAAACAAAACTCAGAAGAAAAAAGAAAACGGTCTTGTACATTTAAACAATTTAGTTAGCCCCTAAATTATGTCCTTTAAAAAACAATTCCTGTGTTTACTGTTGTTTGGTATCCATTACATTTGCCTTGCCCATGTTTTCTTGGCTTCCAGACAGAGCACTCTGTTTTGGCTGCAGAGAGGCTGTCACAAAACTATCCAAACTAGATATAAGGCCTAGTCAACATTAATCAAGAACCTGACACGGGAAGAGAGAGAGAAAAAATCTAGACTAATAGCTGTGCCAGGCTTGCCTGAGTTGAGGCAGACTTAGCCTCAAGTCTCAAGTCTTTTGCTAGAATTTGTCAAGAATCAAAATTATGAACTCTCATACCATTATGTATTGTTGTTTTCTTTACCTTCAATTTTTCAAGAACCAATCACATCATTAAAAATGTTAAGAATCCAAACGAAAGCAGCTACTAAGATTATGAGTTGATGAAAGAATTACTAACAGAAAGCAGAGCTCGAACTGCAGATCTTAGAATCCTCTCCATTTGAACCCTTCTTCTCTCCATCTTCTTGACAGCAATCTCCCTTTCCATCCTTAACAAATTACACTCTGCCCTCAACATCTCAGCTTGGAACCTCCACTTCTCCTCCTCCATCACCACGCTTTCCCTCTCCTCCACTCTCTCCCTCCTCTCCTCCTCGAGGCACTGATCACCCCTGATACCACCAACCATCACAATTGGCATAGCCCCTCTAGCAAACCCTCTTTCTTGATCAAACAAAACTTCTAACTTCCCCTTCTTGTCTCTTTGTGAACTTGGCTTTGCAGCATTGGACTTTGGCACTTGTTTCCTGCGAGGCCTGCGAGGTAAATGGAGGATTCTTGGTGTTGGTTGGGCCGGTGGGTATTGCCATTTTGGCCTTCTTGATGTCAATGTTGTTATTGTTGATACTTTATCCATGCAAGAAACAACGGCTACTTTACTCTCTCTTCTTCTTCTTCTTCTCTTCTTCTTCTTTTATTCCTTCTTGGTTTTGATATACGCTTTGGTTTATTGTCAAAGATGGAGGAATTTGAAGATTTGAACTCAAATAGTACTCCTACAAGCTCATAACAACTTCGCGTTCTATTGGTGGATGCCGGGTAGTGAGTAGGAGAGAGAGAGTTTGGAGCTCTGAACAGAGATTTTTTAGACCAACAACTTTCCTTTTTGGTTTGAAAATTTACAGGTTGTTCGTTTGTTTTATTATGTGGGAACTGGCCTGCTGGGAAGTGGGTTCTAGTTAAAGTAATAGTCTGGGGCTAGAGAGAGGAGTCGGAGTTTGGACTATTGTGACAGAGATATAGTACTCCTGCTAAGCCTTGATTTTGGTTGAGAATTTGAAAAATACTCTCACAATGGTTCATATGAATTGTACCGAAAATGTACCAGCTTGGAATTGAAGAGTGTGATTATCGACTTTTCAGAGGAACCCAGAGAGATCCTGGATGATTATTGACTGCTTACTCTAGAGGGATTTTCTATTTGAAAAGCAGAGGCTCATACTAAATGCTTTTTAACAGGCAGGCACCAAATCTGTATGATGCTAGCAACCATCCTGTGGGTTCAAACTTGAAAGGGGTTAAGAGAGAGAAGAGAGAAGTTAAGACTACAGGCGTGCAACCTCGTTATGTGGAAGGAACAGAGATTTCAAATGAAAGCTGTGCTGTGAGTGTTTCTTTCTCGTCTGCTCCTCTGCTGCCTAATTTATTTCGTTTTCTTGGACCTTGTTTTCTTTTAGAAAACTGAGATGGACGTCTAAGTTAGTAATAGGTGTTCTAGTAGGGTGATTACTTTTTAAAGTATAATTTTTAAAAATATATTAAAATAATATTTTTTTTATTTTTTAAAATATATTTTTATATCAATACACACGAAAATAATTCAAAAATATTAAAAAAATATTAAGTAAAAGAAACAGTTTTACTATAAAGTTAATGGATCAGTTTTTTTATACAAAATAAATTATACAGCACATCATACAAAAATCGACTCTTTTTTAATTATAAAAAAGAACGAAAAATAAATCATATATAACAAAATAAATGCTAAATAACGCCGCATATATATATATATATATAAAAGAATAAAAATCAGATTTGTGAGAAATAAATGGTACGGGGGGGGGGGGCCGAGCAGTGTCTAGTTTAGCTTCACATTGGAAGATGATTATATTAATCAATATGTAATTAAAGCAGTGCGTGCCGTTAAAGTTCATGTGTTAGTTATTGTTTAATAATTAGACTGATTCTGTTGTTCGTATTTATTTATTTATTAATTGTGGATTCTCTTCCTCAGGGAAGACTGACAGCCTCATTCCTCCGCCCTCTCTCTCTCTCGCTCGCTGCCTCCCTCCCGCAGTGCCCTGACCCATTGCGACTCTCTTGATTCTCACGTCCTTCTCCATTTTCAAAGAAAAGCACCCAGACCCAAAGAAGCTTTTGTCCTCGGAAATATTAATGCCTTTGCCATTGTAGAGAGACAGAGTGAGACATGCAGCCATGTTTGAATCATCCAAGGGACCCACCTTTGCTGCTCCTCCTTGAATTTTACCAAGTCTTCTTCTTATCTTATTGCTACTTGTGTTTTGACAACTGTTGGAAGCTTGATGGTGTGCTCAGTAGGATCAGCATGGTGTTTGAAGATATAGTTTAAAGTATTTTTTATTTAAAATATATTAAGATAATATTTTTGTTTTTAAATTAGTATTATTTTAAAATATAAAAATATTAATTTTAAACAAAAAAAAAATTTATATTTTTAGAAAACATGGTTTTAACTCTATTTTCGAACACTAACTTGTTAAACTGGTCTTAAAAAAATAAAATTAATCTTGATAAGCAAAAATTATTTTAAAAAACACGAAAATAAATTATATCCCTAGAGTAATTTGTTTCTGTTCAAGAAACAAGTGAACAGTGGGGCTTATGCACCATTATTCAATTATTATTTTTAATTTTTTTGATACGTCACGTCTAGTTGGCATTTTACGTGGAAGGCAAGTACCTCTTATCATGTAATAAGCACATGGTCATGCCAATTGGGATAGAATTTATATATATATATATATATATATATTACTGCAATGAATTAAAACAGTAATTGCAAGCACATTTATCAAGTTGCAAGAGGATACTACATACACGAGGTTTGCTCCCTCTGTGATTTCAAGTTTGAGCTATGTGGTTGCTCATATGATGACCACTGGAGGTTTACATGGTCGTTAACTTCAGGGCCCGTGAGATTAGTCGAGGTGTGCGCAAGTTGACCCGGACACCCACATTAAACTAAAAAAAAAAAAATACTACATACATTTACGTACGGACGATTTTTCAAGATCAAATATACTCATCAATGAAATTATTTGATATTTGGATAGTATTTAATCATTATTTCAAGTCAATATTCTCTTCTCCAAAACCTAGAAAATATATAATTGGTGGTAGAAATTGTAGCACCTACAAAAAAAAAAGTTTATTTTTATTGAAGATTTAGGGAGTTTAATTTCCAATGATGAAGTTAATGACTTTAAATAAAAAATTATAATAAAAAAAAGTTTGAAATTCTAAAAATAAAAGTGATTGTTCTTATTTTGGTATAATAAATATTATGAAAATTAAAGTATGAATGACTGGATAAAAGAAATTATGAGCCATTTACTTGGATAGTTTAGAGATATTTATAGTTCCTTAACTTTGTTGTTTTGATGTAATTGACGGGTTAGAGAATCATTTTCTCGTGATGATATTAATGAGGTACAAATATATCTTTCATATTATTAAAGAGATAAGAATATAGTAGGCCTTTAAAAAACCTTTTATATACCAATAGATATTAGAGATGATTATTCCTAACATAAATAGTATTTCATGTTAAAAATTTTAAGAATAAATAAACGAAGTCTTATAACACTAACATTAGTTTATAACAATCCTCAGACTAATTAGACATCACATATATAGCTAAGCCTAAAGGAGTTGATTCTGGCAACTCATTATACTTATTTAGGCTCAGTACGTTACCGAATTCAAGTTTATTAGACCTGACAAGTTGTTAGATTCATATTTACTTGGGTTGAAAACATGAGTAAATATAAATATATTAGGTTTGATAGTTCACCAAACCCAACTTACTTTTCTATTATTGGTTTTTTTAAAAAAATATATCGAGTTTTAAGTTTTTTTTTTTTTCACGAATCGTCAAGAATACCTGTTCATCTTGTAACTTCATATACAGTGTAAAATCTTGCCGTTGTGGGATTTACTATACATGCAGTGTTTCAATTCAAAACAAACCTCAGTGCTGAGTAATTTAAATCCAGCGCAATAAACAAAGCTAAGACATGGTTAATTAATTTATTCTCTTAATTATAGTACTTTTAGTCTTTTAAGATGTTACTTGTCTGTAATCACTTGGTATTAATACAACAAACCTACAGCATATTATGCATATCTAGATACACTCAAGTCAATGTCATTTTTTAACAAAGCCAGTGGCAGTAGTTTATTGGACACAAAGAACGATTTTGTCGTTTATCTTGGAGCTCATGCTCTTGTCCTCTCTTCTTCTTGCTCAAAGCCAAGGTAGCTGGGAATCTCCATCATCCCCTCGTTGATATATATATACACACACACACACTCTTCTTCTTGCTCAAAGCCAAGGTAGCTGGGAATCTCCATCATCCCCTCGTTGACACACACACACACACCTACCATCCATGCCAATCTCTACATGATTGCCTTATAATTGGCGTTTGGATAACGATGCTCCCTCACAGCGAAAAGAGAGGAAAATAAGCAGTTTATGACCGCATGTCTTAGCTTGAAGCAAGATTTACGTAGACTTTTTAATGTAGTTCTGAGATTCTCGTGGAAAATCAGCATTTTAGAAGGAAAAAAAGAAAAAGAAATTGATTCTCAAAATACAATATCACAACAAATTGTATGTTAATTATTTATTTTGTATAGATTCAGTACTACCATGAGCAAATAAAAACTCAGTATTTGTGCGGTGTGCAGAAGCAGTAGGTCCTCTGGGCCCATAAAGTATCTTCTCTGCTTCTAAAGTGATAAAAGCCACAAAACAGAACACGACAACCTCGTTCCACAACTAGCTACTTTAAATTTACTTTCACAGGTTACCCAACGTGAGAAAGTCATCCATCATAGACATTGAAGACAGCCTTGGCTAGAAAGTTTTTCTTTGTTAACGGGGTTAATGCAAATTTATATTTATTTGTTTTTTAAAATATTTTTTAAATTGCAACGATATAAACTACCACAATATAATTTATTGTATTTATATTTATTGTATTTTTTGACCCCATATCACAAAAAAGCATTGTTTACATGTAAATTAATATATAAATTAATTGTTTTTTTAATAATTTAACATGCAACAACAACTTTAATCACAGTTTTAAACAAATACTTATTATTATTATTTTAGAAGCATTTTCAATCATAATTTTAGCCAAACACTTATTTAAATCAAACACCCCACAATAAAAAGTGCTTTTTTTAAATTAATTTTTTAAACCACAAAAGTTATCACAAAAACAAACGCACTCATAGAGCTGGTTAATTAGTTTGTACCGCCAAGTTGGTTGATTATTTTGGTGTATTGAAGTGAACACTTATTATTATTTTTCAAGAATTATTTTTAATCATAATTTTAGTCAAACATCTATTTAAATCAAACACGTCAGAATAAAAAGTGCTTTTTAAAAACTAACTTTTTTAAAACCACAATAACTACCACAAAAATAAGTGCATTCTTAGAGCTAGTTGATTAGTCTGTACCGCCAAGTTGGTTGATTATTTTAGTGTATTGAAGCAGCACCACAATGGAAAGAGAGAAGTTGGATTTACACAAAGAATTCTGGTCCACGAAAAGTTAAGCAACCAGTCCAAGATCATATGATGACAACACGGTAATAAGATCTAGACCAAGCTCAAACCTCAATCCTTGAAAGAGCTCAGATAGATCTTGTAAAGCCCAAGAGGAGGGGTGAAAACAAAAGCTAATAGGGACGAATATTAATATTAGGATTGTCAAAAATATTTTTTTAACACGACACAATACAATGCAAACTAGAATCATAAAAATAGATAGTAAAATCATAAGTAAATTTTCTTAACTAATTATATAGATATTTCTAGCCGAGTAGTAAATAACAATATAGCATATTTAAAACAAAAGTGAAATAAACAATATAAAAGTTTAAGTATCTTAAAGTACACGGTATAAATTAAAATTCATACATAGTTTATGTAACTTAAAAATATAATCCAATACAATTATGTTCATAGATTTTCATTAACTAACAATTATATCCATAGATTTTAATGGTTCAAAACATGAGGCTTCATTATAAACATCAGCTTTTTCTTAGCTGCAATAACTTGATTGTCTGTCAATTGTCACAGGCCAGATTTTCAGTTGTATTCCAAGTTTAGTGGATTGTTCAGTGTATTCCAAGTTTCAAATTCATTCTATTCAGTTTAACTCAATTGGAAACAAAGCAACAAGTAATATTGGCATGCATTGACATCCAATGTCCAAATATAAAAAAATAGTTTTCTAAATAATTCATCCATGTAACTGGATCATTCAATTCATACTCGAAAAACCTTACACCCTTCAATTAGATGTCTGTAAAGTAAATTTTTATTTTCATAATTCAAGTTTTTTTATTGGTTAGCAAGATCTTCCTAATCAACGACCTAAAAATCTTTTACTCAATACAAAATGGAAAAGAAAAAATTAAAACAGTAGTAAAGCCCATAAACAAAACATGAAAATAAATTCTCAAGCCGATTAATAAGTTTAACCCAATTGAATATCAAATCCGCACCTTTTCAATTCATAGCCTAAAGGTCTCAAGAATTCATTGGAAAGCTTGTCAATCTTCTAATGTTATTGGTTAGACTTGGAATCTTTCTTAATTGTTTAGAATAAACTACATGCATCATTTACTTCTTATAAACACCCAACCTATTTTGTCTCTTTTGTTAATCTTTAGGTCACACATATATATATATATATATATATATATATATATATATATATATATATATATGATAACAATAATATTAGGATTAAACTAATAATATATTGGTTGAAAATAAGTTTTAAAGATATTTATACAAGCATCATATCAACAAACATGAAGGATTTCATGAAGAAATCAAGAAGAAGTATAAAAAAAAAATGCATATTGAAGACTTATAATTAAGTGTTCATTTTAGTGTTTTATGTAAATCTTATATCTTATCTTGATAACACAAATTAAAATGAATGCACACACATTCATCATGCATATATTTAAAAGGATTGATTAAAATTTAATAAACAGTTCTAAGAATTCACCTTGGTTAAAATTGATAAAATTAAAATTCTACATAATCCAATTAACCATTTGGCCTGACCAAATAAATTAGTCAACCGTTTGTTCATTCGTAGTGAACACTTGAGAATTATACAGGAACTGGTCGATTGACTTGACTAATTTAAACTGATCAACCATTTTGGTCATCAATGGAGCTATAACTGCTATAAACAACTAGTTTTTTTTGCTAGAAACACACACACACACACACACACACACACACACACATATATATATATATATAACTTGCCTAATTGTATAATTAGTAAAAGAATGCAAACCTATATGATATACAAGCTATTCTGAGTGTAAAAACACTATAAATTCATCAATCATTGATTATACTCTAATTGATAGTATTAAACCTCCATATTCTAGCACAAGATTATTTAATTTCATTCTCACCACACTTAAACACCTTCAAATCTTTTAAATATTATCTTGTAAGATTTGAGATATTAAAACTTTCAATTGTATTATCCACTATATCGATAAAGTTATTTGTGATAATAAAAATCATACTTATAAACCTATGAAAGTTAGGTATAAACTCTTGGTATTAATGAGTTAATTTCATCAAGAAAAAATCTTGAAAATGACATATCTTCAAGTGAGAAAATTTTTTGTGTGGATTCATAAAGTGATGAAAAATCTTGAAGATAAAATATCTTCTAATGACGTGAAATTTTGGTGTAGATTCATCAAGTGACTATTGTACTCTTGAACCTGGACTTGTGAAAGAATACAATACTCAAGTACGATTTGTTAATTGAGATATGGGTGTAGATTTTTCGAACCATGTTAAAAACGAGTTTGCAAATTCTCTCCCTTATCTCTTTACTTTAAACACTTTAATTATATTGTTAGTTATTGTGTTTATTTGAATTAACTTGCATTGTTTGTTAATAAAAAGGATATACTTAATTCACCCTTCTTATGTGTTATTATTGCTTTAATCCTATAAAAACTTCTCATACACTGAAAAATCAAGACCAGGAAGAAGCAATGGCAATGAGACATATGCTATTATCCAACATTCCATGCTTGATCTACTATCCAGAAAAAAAAAAAAAAAAAAAAAAAAAGGGGGGGGGGGGGGTGTACCTATTGAGCTTAGAGGGAAAAGATCGATAGTTACTAGGCTGTTATTTACCATTTCCTGGTAAGCTGAGAGGAGGAGAAATGGATGATGAGCTTAGAGGAAGGGACACTAGGGTAGAGAAAGGAAAATATATATAAAAAAATCATCTTTAATAGATAAAAAATAGGAATGGAATAGAAATAATATTTTTTATATTCAAACTCATAAACTCGTATATAAAATCATAATTTCACTTGATTCAATCCAATTTTATCGATTTTATCTAATTTAATTTTTTTTATTTTTCAATTAATTTTTTTCAATAACAATTAATAAAATTACGACTTTGATAACCTTGCTTTGCACCTAAAAAAAAGATAAGAGAGAGAGGAGAAGTATAAGAAGGATCAAAGTGTAACCTGACATGGCCCAGAGAGTAGATGGGCCTGGCATGAGAGATTGTGCTGTACAAGAGATATATTACTAGGGTGAGCGTACCCTAGGTTCACCCTAATTACCAAATGTTTCGAAAAGTTTTGGAAAATGGGTAATTACTTGATTTTTTTTTGGATACTTATACCAGCCCTGAGCCCTCCACTCTCTTCTTCTTATTATGGGCCATCTCAATCTTAAGCCCATCACTTGCACCAAATAATTTGCACCCAAGCCCAATTGCTAACCCAAACCAGAATAGAAAGAAGGAAAACCCTAAATAAAACACACATGCACAAATATCTAAAACCCTAGCCGCCGCCGTCGTCTCTGTTCTCCTCCTCCAAAAACTACATCGCCTCCACACACCAACCCTAATTTTGCAATCATGGCAGACAGAGGAGCAGGAGGAGAACGGGAGGCGACCGTGGAGCCTTCCGCCGTGGATTCGGCGGCCCACGCGGAGAACGCGGAGGACGAGGTGGTCGCCGCCGTGCTCGCCGTGATGAGGAGGAAAAATGGGTCCCAGTTACCAAGCTTGGCCGTCTCGTTCGCGACGGAAAAACCCGATCTCTCGAACAAATCTACCTCCACTCACTCCCAATCAAAGAGTATCAAATTATTGACACTCTTGTTGGACCAGGCATGAAGGATGAGGTCATGAAGATCACTCCGGTTCAGAAACAAACACGTGCCGGTCAAAGGACTAGGTTTAAGGCCTTTGTGGTTGTTGGTGATGGGAATGGACACGTGGGTTTGGGAGTTAAGTGTTCGAAGGAAGTGGCGACTGCCATTCGTGGGGCTATTATACTGGCCAAATTGTCGGTTATTCCTGTGAGGAGAGGGTATTGGGGTAACAAAATTGGGCAGCCACATACTGTGCCTTGTAAGGTTACTGGGAAGTGTGGGTCTGTAACTGTGAGGATGGTGCCTGCTCCTCGTGGTGCGGGAATTGTCGCGGCTAGAGTGCCGAAGAAGGTGCTTCAATTTGCTGGGATTGAGGATGTTTTTACTTCTTCCAGAGGGTCTACTAAGACTCTTGGCAACTTTGTCAAGGTTTGGTTTTTATTTTTTTTAATCAGTTTAATTATGTCTGCCATTTTTGCTTATAATTCCTTTGATTAAGTTAATTTGGTTTCGTGGAAATGACTGATCATATTTGTTGACTCTACTTATTGGTAGAAGTTGAGAGTCTCCTGCCTCTCTTCCAATAGTCTTTTGCCCTTCATGTTGTGTTCATGTGTCATCTCAATGAATTCTTCTATATATGTATTTTTCACTTTGGTAATTAAGTTTTGTGTACTTAAGTTGGATGTTTGTTATGTTTCTTCAGTAATGTAGTATATTAAGTGATGTTTCCTTGTTGCTACAAGTGGAATGTTTTGCTTCTGTTTGATCCTCAAGTGTGTTTCTGGAGGCAGTCATTAGTTGGCAGAGTGGGTTAAACATGGCTTTGCCTTTTTTCTGTCATTGTTTATGAATATTTTGACATGTTGAAACCTGGAAGAGTGGCCTGTGAGTGCGTATGCAAGATTTCCTTTTACTGAATTGTTTGGTATTCCTATCTTGCCACAGCCAAAAGTTCTCTGCAATGAAATATTTATTTTTGTGTAATGATGCGAGACATGTTCTGGTTAATTGCATCTTTTTTTTCTTTTATCATTCGATTGAATTAGTGCATGGATGTATTTTGTGATGCAGGCCACTTTTGACTGTCTCTTGAAAACCTATGGTTTCTTGACTCCTGATTTCTGGACGGAGACTCGCTTTATCAAATCTCCTTTCCAAGAGTTCACTGATCTACTAGCAAAGCCAACAAAAACCCCTGTCCTTGAAGATGTGGAGAGAGTGGAGGCCTGATTGGAGCTAGGAATTCTGAAAGATGAGGTCATATGTCCAAGAGTAGTATGAATTGCTTAATAGGTTGTTAGGGCTTCAAATATGTGATCTTTTTTGTCATGAATTTTTGATTTTTTAAAAGAAAAAATTATTTTTTTGACCACTTGGATTGGTTTGCGGTTGACATCAGTTTAATGCTATGTTTTTTCCGTAATGCACCCTATCTGTGTTGTGTTTTATTTAAATTTTGCTGCCTCTGGTGTTTATGTTGTCTCTCCAATCATAAGCAAAAAATCTCTACATAAAGATTAATGTGGTAAAGTGATGCAAATCAAAGGACCATTGCTTGCATGCTAGAATATTCGCTGTGACATATTCAAATAGAAAGGATTATTTTCTAGCTTCTGCGGTTGTAAACAGTTCATTTCTTATAATTTTGAGATTTTTGTTGCAGTAAAGTTTGATGTTGGGAGAACATTGAAGGCTGGAATTAGGTTTGAAAAGAAACATGAACAGAACAATAGAGCTGCTTCAAGAGTAGTGATTTCTACGTTTCAAGTGATTTTTTTTTTAATTTTCGAGTGCTGATTGAACACTGACAGATGCATTTGGGCGCGACAAATAGTTATCAACAGCTCTAATATTGCTCTTGCTCTTGTTGGAAATAATGAATGAACTGGATCTAGGTGCTTCAAATCCGTTCACATGGAATTTTGTAATAGGGTGAAACAATTCGCTTTTTTCTAGTTTCAGAGCGATGTATTGTGCGACTGTATCATACTGCTATAAAATTATGAGCATGTCATTCGAGGCTATTGGACGTCTCTCTTTTTTGTCCATTTTTATATAAATTTTGTTCGTAGTCTGCTTTTTCTGTAGTATTATGATTTCTTTTCCAGGCCCAAAATTTGAAGCCTCGAGTGATGTCCTGGGGAACGAATGTTAGCAATTTACCGAAGATTACTTTTCCTTCCATGTTTTGAGCTCGAGATTAGCTTATTGATGTCCACTACTGACCACAGGGCCTCGTAACCACAAATTCTGGCAAAGATAAAGCAACACGTGGCATTAATCCATTCGTGCAAACACTCTTTGGGATAAGGAAATGGATGATGGTCTCCCATCAAGTCCTTTGAGCCATTTGAACTCCTAAACTAATAATAGTTCAATCCATTCTTTACGTGCCTGTGAGAGTCAGAAACAAACACTCAGAGAAGAGCAAAAAACTTGCAGAGCAGAGATGGCATCCATGACCATGACAGCCTCATTCCTAGCTGGTTCAACCATGGCGAAACAGCCCTTGACAACCCCGCGCAGAGGGCTCATTGTGGCCAAGGCCTCAAGAACCACAGAGGGAGTCAACGTGGAGATGAAGAACAAAGAAGAGAGTAGCAGTGGGAGGAGGGATTTGATGTTTGCAGCTGCAGCTGCTGCTGCCTGCTCCATTGCCAGAGTCGCCATCGCTGATGAAGAACCTCAGCGAGGGACCCCAGAAGCTAAGAAGAAGTATGCTCCTATTTGTGTCACAATGCCAACTGCTCGCATATGCCGCAAGTGACAATTTGATGTTTTATTTTTATGCTCGTTGATGTTTGGATTATGAATGTAATGTAAAAGTCGCACTCACTTGTATGCTTTTTATTGAAGAAGCCTCCTCCTTTCAAACCTCCTCGTCTCCATCTATGTTTCATTTTATAGAACCCAATTCCTCAGACCCAATCTCCTCCATGTCTTTCAATTTAAGGTTGCTCAAAAGGACTAAAGGCGTTTACGAACCTTTTATTTTTTCAAGGTACAGCGTAGGGTTACCTCCTACTACTCGGGAAACACCTTTTTTATATTTCATTTCAAGAATTAGATTGCAGCACCCAACCACATACTGATCGAACACCTCGACTTTCCCTTCAATTCAGGTTGTCAAAATTATTACTACCAAATAAAACTTCGATACAAATTATCACAAAAAACTTCCATTTTTCTGTAGCTGAAATGGTTGCCTTTATAAGATATGGCCTATTGAGGTTAACTTCACCTTCCAGAAACAGTTGATCCAAACTAGAAAGGAATATGACACTGCCGACCTCAATTATCCAGGAATTCAAAACACTATCCGATCCCGAGAGAGAGAGAGACACAAAAATGGGAACATCAAATACTCGCAATTTCCAATTTTAATCCAAGAAGAGCTAGTTCTACTTCTGCACCCAAAAAATAAAGAATCAAGAAGGGTTGGGTCCAGCAGCAAGGGCTAGTCCTCCCCTAAGACGAACACGGTTCGAATCCCTTGCTGGTAGTGGAACCTGCTTTGAGGTGCCCGCAGATGCCGCGAAGAGGATTAGTCAGGGGCTAGAGAATATCCTGGTACAATAAAAAAAAAAAAGAAATATAAATTGCATTGCATGACGACACAAAACGGAGGTTTCCCACGAGGTTTTCCACTCCATTATCTAGAACCGGTAGTTGTTGCATAATTCTTGGAAAGTAAACTGAAAAACATGTCCATGATTACATGCATGGAAAAGAGATTTTATCAGTGGAAAAATAAGTGAAAAACACTCAACAAGCATTCACTTAATAAAATTCAAGGCCGTGTAAAATACAGGTCTTGTAAAAAAAGCCTAAACAAGCAAAACTGGGATACAAAATGACACTGACACTTGGCACCATGCATTACAGCTGTTACCGACCAATAACAGCACAGAAGACTTAGAAAGAGAGACTGTTCCACAATCACCTCAGCCATTTTGCCAGGCAATAAGATTGCGGACGATATACATAGGTAACTCATTCTCCTTTCTCGTTTTGCTGAGTTGCAGCATAATTGCGAATAACTTCCATGGCCAACTGATGAGCAGTTTTGTTCTGCAATTTTGCAAGTTCATCCATTTTTTCATATGTGTCCTTGTCAGTAAAGAGCCTCAGGTTGTATGTAGGTCGTGTAGCCACCACACCATCCCATTTATCAACCCACTCTTGAAGCATCTCAAATCCCTGATAAAAATAATCGAGTCAATACTAAGTGAATTTTCAATGGGATTGGATAAATTTCACAAGCTAACTTCTCCTCAAATGGGTCGAGAGATGCTAATTTGCAAGGTAGTAAACTCTATACTCACCACACGGTTTGTGAAGTCACCAAATGATTCTTTGGATTGTCTTTTCCGTTTCCAAAAATAAAACAGAGGTTCCAAAACCTTTTCAAGGTCATGAATCTTAACCTTATTCATGAAAGTTCTTGCTAATGAAGTTTGATTGGGCGTTCCCCCAAGCCAAATCTGTTTGAAAACAACGTGAATGGTTCATTATGTTTTCCTTTAATTACTGATAAAAAAAGCAAATGAGAAAGGAAGACATCAATGGAGTCCTTGGTATACCTGGTAGCTATTAGGACCATCACCAACAAATCCAAGTTCAGCCATGTATGGTCTAGCACAGCCATTGGGACAGCCAGTTGCCCTTATTACCACAGATTCATTGTATTTAAGACCAACCTGAAATCACAAAGAACTACCTGTAAATGAGGTCTCGATTTCCATTTGCATGGAATTGACAATTCAGCACTTTCATCTATAAATGCTTGGTACATTTCTCACGAACTTGTTTGAATGTACATACCTTCTCAAATACAGCTCTAACACGCTTGAGGATGTCAGGCATTCCCCGTTCAGCTTCAGTGATTGCCAATGGGCAAAGTGGAAAGGCTGGACAAGCCATTGCAGTCAAATTGAGGGGGTCCACATACTTGGGTTGCTGTGCAGGAGCGATATTAATCAAAACCACAAAGATGAAGAAAACAAAACAAAACTAAACAAGTAGAACGAAAACCTAGCTAACCAAATAGACATTGTAATAACCTCAAGAAATTCACTATTTGCCAACTAAACTGCAGCAGAACCATTCAGACAGTAGTAGATGAATGTGTGGAGCAAGAAACAGTCATGTTAAGTGGATCCTTTTGACAGACCATGCAAGAATGTTGTTACAGACTTTAAATGTCAATTACCATTCCAAAAGGTTTGCCTGACAGATCGACTGTTGACATGACATGTGATTATTATGTCCATTACATTGAATAATAATTCTGGAAAGTGTCCACTGATAAATTGATACCAACGAGTGACTATAAAATAGTCTTTAGCAAACTTAACTATTAGTTAAATGAAGGTGTCGTGAGATTTTAAAAAAAGACCTTCGCTCTGCCATTTGATTGGAAAAATAGATGAATAACGGGGAAAGAAATCCAGATATTGTGATGGCATGGTATTTATAACAGTTCAACTCCATGTTAGGTTTCCAATTGTGTGCTAAGTCCATCTAAATCATAATGGAACCATCTGATGAGACCTAACCAACTACAACCTTAAATGAAATTGTTTCTTTAAAATATGAAAGCACAATATCAGATCCTTGCTTTAGTTCACAAACAGTTTCATAATCGATCCACTTTAACAATTCACTAAGAATTAAGAAGTTCAATTATACAAATTCTAACACCCAGTCTCAAGGTACAAGAAAATGATATATGCGTGGTCATATTTATCAATGAACTTAACTCTGAGAAAAATTTCACAGTTACGGAATACACAGACAGAAAATAATACAGACATCAAAAGAAAAAGGTCTTACCAGCAAACCAGCCTGTGCAAGAGCTGTGGTTATGGGGTGCTTCCATGCTTTGCGAATACCACACAAGATGATGTTCTGGTTTGGTGTGAGACGTACATCCAAATTGTACTTCTCTATTATTTCCCTTAGCGTCGCCTTCATTTTACCCCCAACACGACCACTATCAACATGGAGCCCACAAAACAACCCGCCATCACCCTACCAATAAATTTCAATCTATCAGTAAGCAGAAAAGACAATAATAAGAAAATGTGTGACCCAAAGCAGGATAGGGAAAACACTTTAATGTGATGAGAAAGAACACAACATGTCACTTATAAATTAGGGCTAACCTGCTCATGCCATCCCAGGTAACTTTTAAACTCCCACTCCGGCAATTCACGGGAAGGCTCAAATTTCCTCCCATAGTATTGCTCCACAACACTTCTAAACTTCTCAATTCCCCAGGAGCTTATCAAATATTTCATCCTGCTGTATTTACGATCATCTCTCCTCCCATTTTCTCGTTGAGTTACAACAATAGCTTTAATTGCATATAAAATGTCCTCCTTTGGTACATAACCCAATGGTTCTGCCAACCGAGGAAAAGTGGTCTCTAGTCTATGAGTTCTTCCCATACCACCACCAACCTGCATCGAAAATTGTAAGAAACAGAAAGCTGTAGGCAGTAAAGAAGAAAAAAGAGGACTGTTGAGTGTTAATAATGTATATTAACCTAGTCTTACATATAAGTTAAACCCTTGAGGTTCGCCATCAGTATCGGTAACCACAACCACACCAATGTCATTTGTGAGAACATCCACAGAGTTATCTGTTGGCACAGTGACAGCAATTTTAAACTTCCTAGGCAAGAATTGAGTTCCATAGATGGGCTCTGGTGAATCAGGGAAGTTTGTTCCATGAGAATTGTCATTGCGGGCCTTCACTACCTCTGGAGGTTCTGCTGACATGATTTTCTCTCCATCCACCCACATATCATAGTAGAAACCAGACTGGGGAGTTAGAAGCGCAGCAATGTTATCAGCCGTTTGCTGTGCAAATTGGTAATCTTTTCTCGCAAATGGAGCAGCAGGGGCCAAAACATTCCTGTTCAGATCACCACATGCACCAAGAGTTGAACCCATGCTATGTACAATGCTGCTCATCACAGTCTTGAGGTTCTTCTTTAGAACACCATGGAGCTGAAATGTTTGTCTGGTTGTCAATCGGAGAGTTCCGATTCCAAACTGATCAGCAAGATCATCCATGGTCAAGTACAACTTGTTGGGGACTTTCCCGCATGGGTTCTTTGTACGAAGCATAAAGGAGTAGGATCTCCCCCCTCGTTCTTCTCTGTTATACTGCTGATAACTCCCATGGAACTTGATTAGTTGTACAGCAGACTCGTTAATGTTTGGGGCATCAGTGAGCAACTCCTCATTAAGAGGGTACCTGATAAAATTGCTGTGTTCTTTAATAATTTCAACCTTACTACGCTTCGTCTCCGTTTCCGGCTTTACTGGCTGCCCACAAAAATCGTGCAAATTACAAAAAAAAAAGAGGAACTTCACAAACTTTATCAATAACTATCAACATTCAGCTCATTCTATTCAAGAAACTGCCTTACAATTTCTTTAATGTTACTAATAAACAAGTTCACTAAGGAAAACCTAATTATAATTATGTTGAATCAGGAGCATTTCCATTTCGCGGGTTCCAAACACCTTCCTTTTCCTCTCAAATTTACTTAGCACCACACATTTACAAAGAAATTCAACAACATGACATGATTCTGAAGATATTTCGATGTACGGCACCTGAAGTTTAGCTTTTATATATTTTAAATCGTAGAAAGGACACGACCGGATTGAAAAGAGTAAAAAAGTGAAAACAAACAAGCCTTTTCTCCCTACTTTTGACGTTATCTCTTTCCTCAGCATCAAACAGAGAGAAGCGAGATTCAAATAAGCAGCATTCGATAAGGAAAAAAAAAGACTCGATCCTAACAGATCAAAACTAAACAAATTAATTATCCTTTATTTTTTCTACATTTCCTTTTCACCATCAAATTCAGAAAACAAATCATAAATAAGAAGAAAAAAGGCAGTGGGAGAAATCTCACCGTAGAGACAGCTTTAATAAGCGAATTAGGTCTGGAAGTTGAGGACGAAACTGGATAAAAATTGACACGTCCCCTACTCAAACCAACTGGATTCCAACTCCTCAGTCCATCAAACTCCCTATCTCAATCTTCACCTCCTTCAACACTGCAGTATTAGCTGCACCAAGCGAAGCAGCCGCCGCCATCCCCCCCTCTCTCTCTCTCCAACAAAGAAACAAAACCCGAGATAACGAGAACCAAAAGAGTAGTAGAGAAGCAGAGAGGCTGATATTATGTGGAGACTGGTGAATGGAGAAGACAGCTTTAAAACCGTGATATTTTTTATTTTTTATTCTATCAGGTTGGTGGTCTTTGCTATTATGCGCCGTCACGTGCCTGACATGGGCATCTTATAACTGGTGACTCTCCTGTATTTACACGCGCTTGTCCACGCTCTCACATAACATGACGGAATTTGCTATGTGGATTTGTGGATGGACTGGGAGAGAGAAGCGTGGTTTGAGGCGCGTGGGGGAGTAGAAAGGACAGAAATGCGAAGCAAAACCAAAGTTGGATTCCATGGTTGATGAACGTGGACGGGATTACGTTGGTGATGCTAATAATAAAATGAAAAATAAAAAAAAAGGTGGTCAAATTAGGGACTGACTGCTGTGTAAATACTATAATAAATAAATAAAGTCACGGAGCCAAGCAAAGCAAATTGAAGTTTTGTTTTCGCCAAGAATGGCAAACTCAAATTTTGATCTTCTTTGTAGGGCAGCAAGTAGTAGTATTAATGGATTGGGGCCGGCCGCTGCCCTCTCAATTTTTTTCTTAACATGAAAAAAAAAAAAAAATGCTAACATGATGCAATGTTTTTAAAAAAAGTAAATAAAGAAATTAAGATTTTGTATTTAATACTTTTGGTTAACATAGATAATAAGAATAAAAAAATACTGCTAAAAAAAAGTGATAAAAAATTGATGAAGTAAAAAAAGATTAAAAAAAAAACCTTGAATCAAGCCTGTTCGAGTTAGCTTGTCAAATCTATGACCTGATCATGTCATCGAGAGCACGTTAAAAAAAAGTATAAGGTCAATTATCAAATAACCCAATATTCAATGGTGAAATTGAAAAAAAAAACTTAATTAAAAAACAAAAAAAAATATGAGTCAACCCAGTTAATCAGCTATCCTTACTAACATGGACATATAATTGTTAATGATGGATAAATATTTCTTATAAATGTATTAATGTGGAATAATATCTTTAACACAAATATTAATGAGGAATAAATATATCTTACACATGTATTAATTTGAGATAAATATCATTAACATAAATATTGACAAGGAACAAATATCTCTTACACGTGTATTAATAAGATGGAAATGTGGTAAGTCATGAGAGATTTTTGCACACTAAAGGTGTAGTAGAAATAGGATCCAAGCTAAAAATGGCTTAGGCCAGTGAAAAAAATCTTGAAAAGCCTGTGCAGAGTCCTAAAAATCAGGCTCGGGGGGGTTGGGCCCGGGTCATGCGGTTGAACCCGTGAGGGACCTTAATGGGGCTGGATGCGCTGGTTTGGTAGCTTATAGGCCCAAACGTGTCGTCTAAGCCCACAACACCCATGCTTGGGCGCTAGGCTCGAAAGAAGCCCCGACCTCATAGGTGGCTGGGCCCATAGTTTTTTGAGCCCATTAAATTTGGTTTAAGCCAACAAATATTTTTTGGGAAATATTGAGAATTTTTTATCCATAAATAGCCTCTCAATTCTTTGTGGTATTTTTTTCGTAAAGACTTAAGAAATATTCATGTTTTCTTCAATGGAGTCCTTTATTTTTCTTCGTTTGAGAAAAATAAGGAATATCTCGAGGCACTTCGCTAGAGTATTTACTTGTAGAGTACCATCACAAGTGAAAGAATGCTCATTCCAGCTGGAAAAACACCTGGAGAAACACTTTGATTTCATCCTTAAGGATTTGCAACAGGTCATGACATATGTCACCAATCCGACAAAGGATCTTGAAGACCTCCCACTATATAAGAACTTCCCTTCATTCCATTTCATTTCACATTTGAAGCTCCACTTTTTAAAACTTCTCTTTTAACTTATTTTGCTAAAGTGTTCTAACGTGTGAAATGTGTTCTTGGTGGAGAGTAATCGCGTAAAGTATAAAACTCAAAGTCAACCCAAACCCGACCCTAAGTCAGCCCAAACCCAACTTAAGTTAACCTAGGTATATAAGGAAAAGTTGCAAGGGGATTACTTTTCTCTTTTCTAATTCTTATGGCCATCATAACCCTTTCCCCATCAAACCAAGGATTTCAGTTAATGATCTTGAGTTTTTTTGGTTTCAAGAACGGTTGAAGTAGCAAGTAAGTGATTCTCTCTCTCATATTACTTTCAATTATGATTTGTTAATGGAAAGATTAAAGAAGAGATTAGGTTTTATAAGGATTTGAAGTTTATTTTGTTAAGATTAATTCATCATTATTAAGGGTTTAATGTTAAGTGATTGATTTTAAGTATCTTATTAAAAATAAGGATTTATGAGTTGATTTGTTTAAATTGATTTTTTTATGGGTTAAGAAATCCATTTCAACCTTGATGGAAAATCTGGACAGAATGGTCTTGAGGTTGAAGATGGCAAAATTTTATTTTGGTCCTTGATTTATGGAAATTACACTTTAGTCCCTAAACTTTGAAAAATTATAATTGGACCCCTGATATGTTTTTTTGAGATTCTGGACTATGTTATTATGAGGTTAAGGATGATAAATCTTAGTTTTATAATTGATTTGGAATATTTTCAGTTTGGTCCCTCAATTTTAGGGATTTAAATTTTAGTCCCTGAACTTTTAAAAAAGTACAGTTTGGTCCCTGGTTTGTTATGGATGGAATTATGGATGGTTTATGGGTGAAATTTCAGTATGGTTATGTATTTACAGTTTGGTCCAGTTTTGGTAAAATTATGTTTTGGTCCCTGTTTTGGAAAATTATCGTTTGTCCCTAAACTTAGGAGACTAAACATGATTTTCTTCCATGCATTAGAATCTTTTATTTGTGTTGTTTTGAGTATATTTCATATATTTTTTTATAGGTTCTTCTAACGATTCTCAATAGGTTTTTCGGATCTTTTATCTGATATTCCTTTTAATCTATATTTTTCCGGGTGAGTAGAATGATCTTTAATATGCATATAATATAAAATAAATATGTATGTTGATTATACGATGAGTACAATTAGTTAATTTCTTAAATATTTATATATGTTGCTTTATTTCCCGAGTACTTATTTATTCTTGAATTTGCACTCGCAATCTGTCGAACTAAATTCTATTTGATATGATATACGTTTCTTTAATGATTTTGTGGATATTAGGGCTGAGCATTTCCGGTTCGGTCCGGTTTTGAACCAAAATAAACAACCAAATCGATTTTATTTTTTTTTAATTTTTTGAACCGAACCGAACCGAAAACCAGTTCAAACCGATTAATTTCGGTTCGGTTCGGTTCGGTTTTTTTAACATAAAAACCGGAAAAACCTATATTCAAATCGACCGGGTTTTTTTTAACAATCTTCTCTATAGCTTCTCCAGCTTCCCTCTTGTTCTTCCCTACAAAGTACAAACCCTACAATTTCAGAAGTCCAATTACTCAACAAACAACAAATCTCAAACATGTAATAACTGCAAGCAGATAAAATACAGCAAAGAACCATTCCATTATTCTAAATCCATCTTCAGTAACCATAAAATCGTCTCCACGCATTACAAAATGGTTATGAAAGAAACTAAACGACCTTAGCAGGAATTACATCAGGAGCTGCGTCAACCTTAAAAAAGAAAAAACAAAAAGGGACCCAAAACCGCGATGAGAGGAAACGAACATTGAAGCCGTGAAGATGAAGATTTGAAGCATACATTAAACCAGTCCCTGGGTCGTTAGATTTGAAGATGAAGATTGAAGCCTTGTTGAAGTTTTGTTAGATGAATCATGACTAGAAGTCTAGATCTGGCCATGAAGTTTTGTAAAGTGATGGAGAATTAATTTTTTATCAGGTCGAGAGTGAGAAAGGTTTAGATTTGAGAAGATTTGAGAGATTTGAGAGAGAGGTTTAGATTTGAGGGCTGGGGGGGACGATGGCTGGATGTAAGGGAATGCTAGGGTTAAAACTTAAAAGTTTAGAAATAGCTTTTATAGTTTTTTTTTTTTTTACCGAACCGGTAGGTTTTTTAAAAATTCTAATCGGTTTTATCGGTTTTTTTTTTCGGTTTGGTTTTTTCGGTTATTTTTTTTCCGGTTTTCTCGGTTTAATCGGTTTTTTGGTTTTTTTGCTCACCCCTAGTGGATATCTATTAAGCCTTGATATAGGACTTGTCAGTAACTCCATGCTAACGGAGAGTAGTTAGCCTATGTGCACATAATATTCTGTATACCTAGCTAGTGCGAAGGCATCAGCCTGTGACAACTGATCATCCCACAATAGTCACCTTTGGGTGTCATCTGGTCACTTTTGAGTGTTATCTGGTCACCTTCGGGTGTCATCTGATCTCTGGCATGTATTCCACTACTTTATGATAATATGTTTAGTATGTATATGTATATGTATATCAAGATAAATCGACTTGAAAACTATTAATATCTAAAATATCTAAAATGTATATTAAATGTTATTCCCTCACTGAGTTGGTTGAAATCAGTCCTCATTCTTAATATTATTTCAGGTTCTTAGTTTCTGATAGCAGATGAACTTTATTGAGTGTTCCTACTTCTTCAGTTTTGGTCGGTATGCCTTGCTTGTTTTGCGAGGCTTTCCTTTTAGTTTTGATTCGATGTCTTAGATGCTCCACTGTTAGCTTGTTTTAATTAAGTTTTGGATTTTGACAATGTATTGAGTATTATGAATTATTGTTTTTGTTTTAATTACTGATAAGAAATTTTGAACTATCTTTTGGTTTCATCAGTTTTGAATAATATAATATTTCTGAATATTATAAAATGCTGTGTATTTTTGAATAACTTGTTCTTTTGATATGTCTGTTCTGAGGCTTAGCGTAGTAGGTGGGGTATCCTTTCGACACCGCTCCTACGTTGCCGGTCATGGACCTGGGATTCGGGTCGTGACATGTGTAGCCTTTGTATGAAGTATGGTAACATAGCGTGGAATGAAGTTTAGATGGGTTCATCTTGAGGTAACCTACTTATACGTAACATTTTTCATAAAAAAAAATAGATCCAAAGAAAGGGAAATAGGTAGCCTCTAGTTGTGATTCTATATTTAGACTAGGACCACCATAAACTAAGAGTTCCAATAGCGGGTTGGGAATGATTAAAAACATGCCAAGGACTAGGGAGTTGGCGTCTATCCATTAGGGAACTTTATATTACTTAGGGCTTCTAAAGACATAAAAGAAAGTAACTTGACTACTGAACAAATAGTTAGGGCTAACAACAAACAAAGAGAGGGATATTTGGCTATAATCCCCCACGAGTCGGAGAGGATTGGTAAACAAACTATGAGTTCCCATCAAGGTCTATATGAGATCATTGCACCCTACTTCATGTTTGACCTGAGATTCCACTTTTTAAAACTTCTCTTTAAGCTATTTTCCTAAGGTGTTTTGACGTGTGAAGTGTGTTCTTGGTGGAGAGTAATCGCGTAGAGTGTTTGGCCTTTGTGTTAAGCATGGTAACTTGGCGTGGAATGGAGTTTAAAGGGATTCATCTTGAGGTAACCTACTTATACTTAACATTTTTCATAGAAATAGATCCAAGGATAGGGAAATAGGTAGGCTTTAGTTATGATTCTATATTTAGACTAGGACCTTCAGAAATTAGAGGTTCTAATAGGGAGTTGGGAATGATCAAAAACATGCCAAGGACTAGGGAGCTGGCGTCTATTTATTGGGAACATGTATAATACTTAGGGCTTCTGAGGACATAAAAGAAAGTAACTTGACCACCAAACAAATAGTCAAGGCTAACGACAAACAGAGGGGGGTATTTAGCCATAATCCCCCACGAGTTGGAAAGGATTGGCAAACAAACTAGGAGTTCCTATCAAGGTCTATATGAGATCACTGCACCCTACTTCATGTTTGATCTAAGATATATCTTCCCTCAATAAAGATTCATAAGGGATCTATTATTCCATTACAACATTAGTGTTAACCAACTACATCCTAATGGATGGGTTTTACTGAAGGCCTTTGAGGAGTATTTTGTAATGATAGGGTTAGAGCCATCCGAAAAAATATTTAGGAAATATTACACCCTAAATGGTTGCCCTCAAGGTGGCCATGATGTTCGTTGGCTCTTCACCTTCTCTAGTTGACCTAAAAGCTCTATGAAAAACATATTAGAGGATAAGACCACCCATGTGAAGGGGTGGCATGAGAGATGGCTAATAATAAGGCATACTAGAAAGGTTCCCTAGGGTAGATATTAGAGGTATAGGGTTGTCCCTCTTTCTGACAAATTTCTTAGGCAGATGCTAATATAAGACCAAGTCTAAGTAGCTTTGACAAGGATGTGTACATGAACATGAAGAGATCTTTCATTCACTACAATATGAATCCAATGGTGAGATCTTCCTTTCACTATAACGTGAATCTAATAGTAAGGGGGTAATACCTGAAGAGTAGGAAGGGTTTGTAAGATTTCATACTTGGTGTGTAATTCAATATATTTATCGTGTTTTAACTTTTTTTTAAGGAAGATCTATCTTTGAAGGAAGAGTTCTAGGAAAAGATTGGGAGAGAGGAGGTTAAGGTTAGAGAGGAAAGTGTAAAGGTTGAGGAGCTATTTAACTCATAGATTGTAAAGATAAAAGAGGTTTATCAAGAGATGGACAATAATTCTACTGATGAGCTTATGTCTGAGCCTATCACCAATGAAAGAAGTCAATCCTCAGTCTTTAGAGGGAAGAGAGAAAGCATTCCCCCTGATATTTTAATTAAAGCTACCATGAGAGCTAAAAAGAGAAGAGTGCCCTCAAAATAAGGGCCTCATGATGTTATTGGGGATATAACACCTATTTTTATGACCGTGTCTCCACCTACGACTATATTTAGCCAGTGACCACTATCATCAAGGCTCCCGCCAAAAGCTTCACACCCCAAGCTAGATTGTATGATCTTAAGGCAAGCTCTTTTTATGTTAGGCCAAGGATTGGTTTTGCGAATCCTCTTGCACTACCCTTGTATGAGAATGTCTTGCGGTATTTTATTAGAGCGAATGATATCATTTTGGGGGTTGATAGCTTGGTGATTGTGGACATAATAGAAAAACTCTTGGATCACCTTTTCACATGTCGATCAACTGTATGATCGAAGTTTTGCTTGTCATTTTGGTCTTACTAAACAACTTCTTTTTTATGTGATAATTTTCTTAGTAGACACACTTAGATTTGTCATTGTTTTCTTACTAATATCTCTTTGTTTTGTTTTAGGGTTTTTTGATGAATGTTTGTTTTTATAGGCGTTGGATTGCCAAAAAAACCAAATAAGGATGATTTTGGCTCAGTTAAAGGAAAACTAAAAAAAAACTTAAGACCTTAAAGATGAAAAGACATAGCTGAAGGCTTAGTTAAGAGAGATTAAGGAGGCTTATGATATCTATATTCGCGATACCCAAGAAGAAGCCTATAGGATAGACCAAGGATAGAGATCATCAAGCATCCAAGCTAAGTCCCATCAAAGAAAAGGTTTGTTTGGTAGAGGATGAGTCATCCTCCCCTATACAATCCTATAAGGCTTCAAAGACAAAAATGACAGCTTTAAAGATAAAACTAGTGTCAGCAAAGAGGGCCTCTCGAGAGGATTATGCTTGGTTAAAGGCACCGAACTCATCTAATAAGTTCTTTACAATATTTAAAAGATCTCAAGCTTTAGATATGTACATTGCAGATAAGGTATTTATGGTTATATTCAACATCCATTTTTATCATTTGTTAACTGGGATAACAGTGGACTTCTTAGTTGTATGTGACCCTTACCCTATTTTTTATTTTGCTAATATTTACCCGAGTCAAGCAGTTATTGTTGTTTGTGATGAGTACTTAGCAAATGAGCTTGGGGATTGATGGTAGACTTAGCCTTAGTGAGGAGTAGTAGTCTCTAATGGGGAATGATTGTCTTCTTAGGAATTATCCCTAGTCTTATGGGGTTTTCTGTTTATATTAAGTACTTTCATTTCTATTGTTTGGTTTGTATCAAATACATTGATTTTATGAATGTATTAATATATGTCATCTGACTTTATCTCGCTAAGTATGTTTAATCTTTCTTCATACTTGGTTTTTATTATTTAGATTTATAAGGGTCCAAAGCCACATATATACTTAAGGTATAAAGCCCTTCAAAGTAGGTGAGTCAATGTCCTCCATCAAGCAACCCTTTTATTTAAGATAATAGAACTGCCAAATCTTGGTGGAACTTATATTTAGAACATTTTTAATGCTCAAGACTAGACTTGGGTCATACATAGAAAATAAGGGTGGCTAGTAAACAATCTCAGCCCAAGAGGTGTTGGGCACATATAGAACTTGGGCATGTGAAGTGATAAGCCATGTTAGAGAAAAGTTATAGTTAAATTTATTATCCTCTTAACTGAAACCTAGAAGAGACTCTTGGTTGCAGTTAATACTTAAAGTAGTCTGGCAATAACATGAAGAGCGGGAGTCCCTTAGAGAGTTTTATCTATTTGAGGTTGTACTATCAAATGGGAGGCATGTGGCCTCCCTGGTGATAGCATGAGACCTGAAAGCCCTACTTGAGAGTTGTGTCGATCCTAGATTGCACTAGCGAGTGAGAGGCTCGTGGCCTCCCTGGCAATAGCATTAGACCTGGAAGCCTTACTAAAGAGTTGTGTAAATCCTAGATCGTACTGACAAGTGAGAGGCTCATAGCCTCCCTAATTATAGCATGAGGCCCAAAAGCCCCACTTGAGGGTTAGTTTACCTATTTTTGGGTTAGTTTACCCTAACTCTCCATATTGCTTGTCATTTCCAAATTTTCGAGTATCAAGTCTCTAAATTTAAACCCTATGTTTTTAACCTTGGCGTTGTGGTGCCGAGTAGTTTTATGTCGATAGGTTTCGCTCTTCACTACAACAGTCATCAGGATTTTTCTAGTAGGTCTAGGTTGGTCCCAAGTCCTTGCTCATTTCTTTTTAAGGATAATGGGTGACTTTTGGACATGGAAACCTAATTTCAGCTGGTATTATGGCCTTAGTGGCATATGTGATGAAGAATGAAGTTTTTCTAATCGATGTTTTTTTAGTCATTTTGTAGGCCCATAAATCTTGTTATGTTTTTTCCCACTTTGACTTGGCTTTTTTCATCTTATTTTTTAGCCCATTGAGTTAGACTTTGTTGGTGAGATTGGCTTGACCATTAATTTGGGGATGTGACACTAAATAAAACTTTTGAACAATATGGAGTCTCTAACATTGCTATTTCATTTCATGGTTGTCAAATTGCATCCTATTATTGGTTATCAAGACTTTGTGAAGTCCAAATTGACATATAATATTCTTCCAAATGAAAAAGATCACTTTATTGACGATTATATCTGTCAAGGCCTCAACCTCTATTCATTTGATGAAGTAGTCAACAAGTACTAGGAAAAATTGTTTGTTACCTATGATCTTAGGGAAAAACTCAAAATATACGAATCCCTCATTAGGAGAAAGGCCAAAAGAAGACTACAAGTGTCATCTCTGCAAAAGGCTAGCGAGAGATTAAGGTAAATCTTTGGTATTTGTTAGATCTTCTAATCAAGTTTATGGCATCACAAAGCATAGTTGGTAAGTAGAAACCTGTTCGGGTGGCAAGAGCTTTGCGACCCACATAAAGGTTATATATCCTTTTATTGATCTCTTTTAAAACATATATGCTTACTTCGAGGATAGACACTTAATGAGTGGAGTCGAGATGGACCTTTGGTATAGGACATCATTATCAAAAGGTATCTTCTCGGTGAGCAGGTAATGTCTTATAGGTGTTAATCAATTTTTACCGCTAGCAATTAGGGCAGTCACTAGTTTCTCTTCCCCTATACTTGGGTTCTCTAAAGTTTCAGTCTGTATGTCTATAGGGGAGCTCTTCTAAATTGAAGCTTGCAAGTTTGGATAAAAGGTATGTCCGATTATTATCTTCCCTTATTAATGGTGATGTATAGAGGAGTGGAAACCTCCTAAGATATACTGAACATTCATGAGCTAGTCCTTTCTTATTATTTCTTAAGCTTGGGTTCCTACTAAAGGAACGATTCCACTTGGAAGATCCTTCTAGGTGACTCTTCTTATTATAAAAAAAGGGGGGTCTATGCCACAACACACTTGTCTCTTCCACCCGTATATAATTCTTCATGACTTACTTCATCTAAAACAAGTTTCTGTCTAGCAAGGCATAAAGCTTTTGTCATAAAGCACATTTTCTTACATCATTTATTAAGGTCACGAGCTCAAACAACTCTTTTACCTTGAGCATCTCCTCATTGAATCTCTTCGAATATGTCGTGTAAACTCATTCTCTCGTTAGGCAATCATAAAGAGCTTCATAAAGCTTCACTTGATGAGTATACTTATACTAAAACACCATATTAGTTTGGCATATAAATCATTGAAACCTCCAATAGAGCTTGTCTACAAATTATTATATCAGGCACGCGTGGATCCACAAAAGGTTATATGAATGATCTTGCAAATTATATTGTTGTCCTAGATGACCACCTCCAAGCTATTTCATATATTTTGCACATGTTTCCTTAGGTCGGCAAGACCATTGTAATTGTTCAAGCTTATTTTTGTAAAGATGTAATCCCGAGGAATCCGGGTATTTAAAACTTGCTTGGAAAAGGAAGAGCCATGTACTTGACGGGGGTTTTAAGCATTTTTCAGGATGCACTCAAAGACTAACCATCTCTTAATCCTTTGTCTACGAGTAATCTTGAGCAGAATGACAGGATTGGTAACTATCATCTATCCCACAATAATGAGAAGAATCACTCCTTGAATACACGTTATGTGCATGGGTATCATGATGACATGAGCAACCTCTTGTAGGGCTTGATGAACGTTGAGGCTAAACATTTTCTTGAATGTACTTTTGCCCTTGAAGTAGTGTAACTATCTACAAGTGTTGGGAACGACTGGTGACGGTGGTATTGATGCATCTAATGTCACCGAGTGTGCCAATACTTGTTGGGGTATCAAGACTTGATTTTGCCCCTGGGTTTCTAACATCACTTGAGTTAAGATTTGCATTTGATTAATGAGTTGTTAGAAGTCCAACTAGATAAAAGTGCTCGTGATAACAAGTAGATCTGTCACGTGTCTTGGTCCAGGTGTGTCTTGTTGTCTGCTATAAAATGACTTGGAAATATCAAAAACAAGTTCTAAAAAGAAATTAATAGCTTTTTGTTTATTTTTCTCATAGACAATGTCAATTGATGACATTTTAAAACCTAAGATTCTTTGGAATAGGGGGTGGTTGAATTATGGGTTAATTAAGTGTTCATTCAATTAAATCCATTATTCACAATAAAAGGAAGATATATATGGATGAAAATCTCTTGATACCTAAAAAAATCCTATTTGGATGGATTTAGGGACCCTTGAATGCTTAAGTTAGTATTGTTGTAGAGAAAAAAATAATAAATATGCTAAAAAACATTAAATTATAAGAACAATATTGTTTATTTTTATTTTGGTATGAAATGAATATTCAGTGAAGAGATGATATGTGTGTTTAAATTATGAATCTCTTACCTAGGTGGTTTAAGAGGTATTTATACCTCATAAACCTTGTTTTTTTCCTTAAAAGAGAGGGCTGGAAAGTAATTCTGCCCTTGTAATATTAATAAGAGATAAATATCTCTTATATATGCATTAATGTAAGATAAATATCTCTGACACAATTATTAATGAGAAAAAAATCTCTTACACATGTATTAATAAGATAAAAATATAGTAGGTCATAGAAGACTTTTGCACACTTATAGGTGTAGGAGGAGTAAGATCTAGTCAAAGAATGGCTTAGGTCAATGAAAAATTCTTGAGGAGCCCGTACAAGGACATGAAAAATCAGGATCGAGGGGTTGTGCTTGAGTTATGTGGTTGAGCCTGAAAGGCGGCCAAGCGGGCCAGGTACATTGGCTTGGCACCTTATGGGCCCAACATGTTGAATGGGACTATAACATTTGATCCGGGCAACTGGATGCCAGGCTCATGACTTTTTCAACCCATTAAATTTGGTTTGGGCCAAAAAAAAAATTGTTTTGGAAAATAATGAGAAATCTTGATCCATCACCTTCCATTCTCCCGGACTTGTTCTCCTTAGGCCAACAAATAATGACGAAGGCTGTGTAATGAGAATTATTCCAGGAAAAGACTTGGTAAAACAAAATTGAGGACACCGGCGGTTGAAATTACAGAAAACAACAAAAAATCAAATTAATCGGCCTTGAAATATGATCAAGTAAACATGAATGATTAATTAACAGAACAGTTACATACTCTGCACAAATTCCTTACGATTGTGATTAGATCGTTTTCTGCATTACATACAAGAATAAGTTGTTGTTGTTGACTGTTGCTTGCCTGCTTATCTCAATTAATGAATGATATATAATAGGCATTTGAGGTACTTCTGCTGCTATATGATGTTTTTTTTCCTAAACCAGCTGGATCAGAACAAGAGGTCCTGACCATTGATTTGGTAAGGATTCAAGTCTTCAGTCTATGGCAAGCTTTGAGAGGCTGAAGCTCCCTTCTTTCCTTTTCCGTTCTGCTATAATATTCCAGATATTGATCGGGGTGTTTTCTACACGCTGGGAGAAACGATTTTTCTTTTCTGATGCTACTTATCAGGGAATATTTAGTTCTTAGCAACAATGGTGAATTGCACATTTGTCTTGGTTTATGATATTTAGTGACCATGCATAAGAGAAATATGTGTAGATAATTTTTTGGAAAGACAGCAAATCCAAACATGCTGCTTTTCCAATTCCCTCTCCACTCCCCAAATGTTTAACATTGAATTCTGAGGCTCAAGTGGTAAGTTATTATTTCGGATTTGAGTTCAAGAACAGCATGCTAAAAAGAGATCTCTGGCAGTACATTTCAGGTGTAGATAGTCTTGCTAAAGCACCATTAAAACCAAAAAGAAAAGGGCATAAAGAAAAACAAAACGTAGAGCAAAGCTGACAGGCGTGGATAATAATCGGCAAATTTCAAGCTCATAATTCCGGGCCATTCCTGGTTCTTCTATCTGTGTCTTGAATTTTGCTTGCAAGAAAGGAGCTTCAATATCAAGGCAGAAGATGAAACCTTACTGGAAATTCGAAAATCACAAGCCATGAGGTTTTTTTGGTAGGAGAGATGGGGTTCAACAAGTTGGGGTTTTGAAGAATCTTCTTCCTGTATTCAAAGGGATCCGATCACCAAAGTACATAAAAACACAGGATATCCTACTCTTGGTTTTTCTCCATGTTTGAAAGTTTAGAAGTGATTTAAAAAACAACAGTGAGTGAATATCGTAGGGACCGAGCGAGCAAGAGGTTAATCTGGCGAGAGAGCAGCCATTCATTTAATTGGGCAGTTAATATTTGAGGAGAAGGTAATCACATTGCAAAGAATGCAACATCCTATCTTCCAAATCCTGCTGAAGATAGATATATGCCTTGGATGTACGCATATTTCATAACTCAATAGGATCTCTTGATACTGCCATTAAGACTAGTTAAGGCAAAATAAACAAAAACCAAACCTCAATTTTCTTAATCCAAATAAGATATTTTTTTTTAAAAAAAAGGGTGTGAAACCATCCACGTAGTAATTGAAAGTGCTCGTTTCTGTCATTAACAGGACGTGAGCAAATGAACTGTAATTTAGACAGATGTCTCCAGTGAAAAAGTACCTGTAAGCCTAATTGATGATCACATATTTACAAATACATGTTGTGGTGCATCCTTGCCAACTTTTCTCTACCATTAGTGTATCTCTTCTCCTGCAACTATCCCATGAGAAACAAATTCTGATCATATTAAGGACAGTAAGACCATGACTCTAATCCTACCTATCCAAAAGGTCCTATGAAAAAAGAAAGAAGGAAAAAATTAAGAACAACTCCATAGACCAAACAGCAACTGCTGGTTTTTTCTTCTCTGGTAACTGAATATTGGATTCGCCTGCCCTTAACTGGCTACCTGCAATGATCCATCCCGCCTTAATGTTATGCTCAGACTGTTAAATCTTTCCCGTGAATATTGCCTGGAGGCTTTTCTCCAGTCTGTACCAGCCTTCATCATCATAGCAAACTCCTCATAACTTATGCGCCCATCCTGCAGGGTGGGATGGAAATAAGGTTATGCTTCCAATTTAGCAACAATATAGAATGATAATAGATGCCACAAAACTCAGAAGGTTCGGAGTATCATTCACAATAGTGATATAAAGAGACAAACATCGGTAATCGCTTCTGTCATTCACATTCTGTCATCCATAGCAGAAAGGGAAAAGCATTCACATCGTATGGAGTAAAGCTGAAGGGAGAGACTCCCATCAAGATGTGTGTGGCATGCATATGTGTTTACATCGAGCAAAGGCAGTTAGCCCAAGCTTGTCAAGGGAGTCATAATTTGAGCAAGAAAAGACACATGCTGTGAATTGACAATAAAACTAGTTGCTAGTAACATGGACAACTTTCAGCACACCACTACCTTGGTGAAAAATGCATCGTAATTTACCCATGGCATTTCTAGGCAACAGAATAAGACGAGCAAAATAACAAGAAGCATTCTTCAAACTGAAGGTTTCAATTTTGCAATTAATTATATCTATATACAATTAAACCTTGAATAACTCTTACCTTGTCAGTGTCAACATCATGCATAATAGCATTGATAACATCCTCACTGCTTGTATCAATGTCATCATTCAAAGATTCTCGCAACTCTTCAATCTCAATGTAACCACTCTGGTTCCGATCAAAAAATGCGAAAGCCTTATGCAGGTGCTCATCATTGCCCATTTTTTTAATGTGAACTGAAATCGCTACGAACTCTCCATAATTCAGAGCTCCATCACCATCAACATCAGCCTGTAAAACTCAGAAAATTCAAGGGGATAAATTTTGCATAAAATTCATTACGAAATTTTAATGGTATAACAGACTACCCTTTTCTCTCTCTATGGGAATTTTTTCAGCCATTAAAACAATTAAGCTTACAGCTTCCATAAGGATCTGAAGATCTGCATCAGTAATATGTTGGCTGAGCTTTTGCAACCCAACCCTAAGCTCCTCAAGGTTAATGCTGCCTTTTTTTCCAGTGTCCATCGAATCAAAGGCCTCTTTTATGCCAGCTACTTCCTCCACTGACAAGTGTTCAGCTATCACCTACAGATGGACAACTCAAAAAATCACTCTTTTTTATTTCACAGAGAGCATGCAGGATTGTTAGGGAGGGAGGGAGGGTATAGATGAGCAGCACATGGCCAAAATAATTTAGTGAATGATATGAGTTTCCATGGAAAAAAGGTTCCAAATAATCAAAGCTATAAATAGTTGTTGAGTGAAAAAATTAAGAATCATTACCCTCAGAGCTCTTTTCTTGAGCTTATTCATCACAGAAAACTGTTTGAGCCTTGCTTTCACAGTCTCACCAAGTGGGACATTTGGAGCCTTCTTTGCATTTTGTATCCAAGGATGCTCTGAAACAAAGAGTCAGGATAATTTTGCATGTTAACAAATAAGCATGCACTTCTATAGCAGACATTTGACTAATAGAAGAATAAACTACCAAGCACTTGCTGAGCTGTAAGCCTTAGCTTAGGATCAGGATTAAGCATTTTCATCACAAGACCCTTCGCGTTATCAGAAACTCTAGGCCAAGGGTCCCTCTTGAAATCAATGACAGAGAGAATAATTGCCTGCGCTACCCCTTGCTCAGTTTCTGTGTAACCATGAAAATAAATTTTAGGAGAAGGAGGTTTTTAAAATAAGAAGCAAAAACTGCATGCTGATAACTTTCATCCCCATGAGGATCACAACAGAAGAAGGGTGAGAATTCACAACAGTTCCATGGGTAGCTAGTTGTCTTCTATACTCTTTTCTTCCAACTTAAACTAAACTACAAAAAAGCCTCCAGTGATGCTCATTGAACAAAACAAAGCAAGTTATTTAGACAATCAAATTTGGAAAACAACCTGCCCAGAAAGGAGGGACACCGCAAAGTAAAATATAAAGAATGACTCCAGCACTCCAGACATCAACTTCAGGGCCATAATTGCGCTTTAAAACCTCTGGAGCCATGTAATAAGGACTTCCAACTATCTCATTAAATCTCTCGCCTGTAGAGAAGAAAATAATCTTCAGACATAATAGCATATGTAAGAATATATCGTGGCTGGAGATTAATTTCAAGAAACAATAAGAAAATGCCATAAAATAGGCTGAGGGAGGCACTGGCTCAGATACTACGCAATACCAGGTTTAAAGAAGACTGACAATCCAAAATCAATTGTCTTCAGTGCAGAGGTTTCCTTCTTATTCGCAAATAGGAAGTTCTCCGGTTTGAGATCTCGATGGATGACTCCATGCTTATGGCACATCTTCAAAGCAAAGTGTGTGCAAAAGAAATTTCAATTATTTCAAAAGACAAAAAAGCCCCTAACATGAAGCATTATCAGCTAACAATGCAAAGATTATCATAATCATTTGAAGTAATTAAACCAAATATTAAATGATATGATGCTTTCTCGAAAATTGTATGATCCTAAGTATGACGCAGAAATAGAAAAGTCTCAATTGTAAATGATCCTGCATTCATATACATTTAAAAGTTGCAGGGAAAAAATGATCAAGTTATAGAAAATGAAAAAGGAGAAAAAAAGGCTGAAATGCATATAAAAAATGGAAAAGACACTGGCTGCTTAGGAAAACTTTTGCAGTAAAATAATAATGAGATCAACTGGTTTCCTAGCTAAGCCATTATCAGCATAAGGGCATTTAAAGCCTAACAAGAAGAGGGGTAAAATTTAACAACAGCAGACACCAAACATCCAACTAACAAGGGGATCTAACATCATCATCATTTAATTTCAAAAGACTAACAAGAAAATCCTTAGTCTTCATCAAGCTTAAGACTGGTAACTCATGCTGAAAATCTATTACAATACAATAAACTATCCTCATTTAAAAAAAAAGCACGGTGTGAGTTGAAACTATATGAGATATTAAATGAAAACTGAAAGCAATACTTTATCCACCAAGACTTCATAGGAACACCATTTCAACAACAATAAATAATCAGAACACAGACCTGGACAACTTCCACAATAGTACGCATAACTGCAGCAGCTGCTCTTTCTGTGTAATGCCCCCTTGCCACAATCCTATCAAACAACTCTCCTCCCTCACACAATTCCATCACAATGTGCACAGCAGAATCATCCTCATAACTAGCCTTTAAGGACACAATATTTGGATGAGCAGGCAAATGCTTCATTATCTCCACCTCCCTCCTAACGTCCTCGATATCCACAGCAGTCCTTAGCTTCTTCTTCGATATAGACTTACAGGCAAACTTCTCACCAGTGTTTATATCAGTACACAAATACGTAACACCAAACTCACCACGGCCAAGCTCACGACCCAGATCATAATGCGCCAAGATATCCCTGCCAGTAGGTTCTTTCAAGACCCCAAGCTTATCCACATTTCCGGATTCATTGATTACAGCATAATTATCACCAAAGAATGGATTTTTCTTCTCCTTCTTTTTCCCTTTGACTTTCTTCTCAGAGGAAGAAGCCCCAGTAGGGGTTACACAGCAATTACCCATGAATCAAGACCTCTCTCCACAACTTTCAATTTCTCCAAAAAAATGAAGATCTGCAAAGATTTCAAGAATATCCAATTAAGCAAAAGAAACAACAGTTAACATTTTTATCTCCCTCCACAACAACCACAATTAACAATATCACATTTTTTACTTATAAACATTAATTTGCTTCCAAGAAAAAAAAAGGTAAATATTTTTTTAAAGGAAGATAAACAACTCCGTGAAAGTTTGAGCCTTTTATACAAAGCTTTGATTTTGAAAGAAACCCAGAAAAAAAATTAAGAATAAATTTATGCTCAAACACAAAGAAAAGCAGATATATGCAGCAAGTATTCATGAAAGACTAACTATTATGGCACAAACCAAAACTGGCAAGAAGATAAAGGAAAAATATCTGCATGACATAAAATTAATACTAAAAGAATTCAACAAACTACAAAAATCAAGCAAATTTATAGCTCAAAATAGTGATATTATTGATTACAAAAGTAGGAAAAAAGAATCCACCTTGAAATGCTGTTGATTTTTAAGACTTGAAAGGAGAATCTGAAGAATACCCAGGTGAGCTTGAGTAGCTAATTAATTATAAATTGATGTAATCCAAATGGAAGAATGCGAACAGGAAAACAAAAGGGTCTTCAAACGAGAGATAAGGGGAGGGAGGGAGGGTCAAAGAAGCTCTTTTTTCTCTCTCTTGCAGAGATACTCTCTAACCTTTTCTCTCTTTCTCTGCCTAAACGTTGGAGACAGAGAAACAACTACCCTTTTGCCTTTTCTTGCTTTTCTATTAAAAAATATGCCAACAACAAACCTTAGACCCACATTATGCCCGGGTAACAAAACACCAACTTAAACATAATATCTTGCTATATTTCTGAAAGGAAAAAAAAAAAAAAAGCAACAGCTATTATATTTCTTGCTTTTCAAACATCCCCCTGAAGTCTCTGTTTTTTTTTCTATTCTGGGTTAGTTTTAAAGTAATTTTCTTAAGTTTTTAGAACAATGCATTTCCAGATAAATAAAACACTTTTGATTTTTTACCAGCTAAAATAGGCCACTTGTCCTTTTCGAAATCAAGATGGAAAAAAGAAGAAGAAGAAGCAATCCCTCTGGGTATATTATAGGTTTCTGGTTTTAGGTGTCGTATAAAAATGAAAATCAGTATAATCTTTGGTTTTCAAAGGGCAGAGAAGCAAAAGTCATGGTATAATAATAATAATAAAAGAAAGGCAGGTGAAAAAGGAAAAGGAAACATACCAACTTGGTTTTGAGAGGTGTTGGTTGGAGAGGTGAGGTGAGTGAAATTCTAAGCATATTTATGAATGGTTTTGACCATAAGTTAATCTCTATCATTGATTTTGATCCAAAGCAAAGCATTTCTTGCACATTACACAATGGGGCCTGACCTAATCATATTTGAAATTTGATTACTGGTCAATTTATCCTGTGATCTAGTTTGGATTTCTATTCTTTGTATCAGGCTGTGCTGTTACTGTTTATATTCAATACCTGCATTGGAAAAGACCTTTTGGAGTTACCTTATTTTGTATTCTAATTTGGAGTGCTAGTTTTTACTTTTTAGTTCCTTTTTTAAATTTTTTTTATTTTTATTTTTTTAGATGACCTGTTTATTTAATGAAAAATTAGTTTTTAAAAATTAGTTTTTAAATTTTAAAAAAATTGGTTAATAAAATATCATTTCCGATTAAAGAAAAACTTGACTTGATTTTTAGAAAAGTATTTTTTATTTATTTAAATATAAATATTTTTCTAGAGAGTTGTAATAAATTCAAAAATATATTGTTATTTGTTAATTATATTAAATTTTGTCATTAATCTTTTGATGGCTATAAATTTTATTTTGAGTTTTTTTTTCAATTTTATTCTTTAAAATTTAATTTAATTTGATTTTTATACTAATTTTAACCCTTATTTTTTTATTATTATTAATCTATCCCTTGGAAAATCTGATTAGTTATATTTAAATTATCAAAGAGCAGGAGAAAAAACCCTAGAGTTCAAATTCATAGATCATGAGATTAGATTCAGATCCAGATCCATTAAAAACAATGAAACGTTATTATTGAAAGGTCTTTCTTCGTGCAACATTGTCCTCAATGATTTCAATTTACCGCAAGCTCCATCTGTACCTGTCTCTCTCGTAAAACTAAAAAAAATGTCTGTCCAGTTGGCCATTCTTGGACTCCACCTGTAGGATCCATTTTAAATTATATTTACAAAATAATAAGTTGAGAGAGTAAATTACACAGGGGCTGTTTGTGATTTTTGAAAATAAATTGCTTGAAATTAATTATTTTTTTTAGTATTTTTGTATTATTTTGATATTCTAATATAAAAAATAATTTTTAAAAATAAAAAAATATATATACAAAAAACTGTCGGTTTTTCAAACATTAGCAGCATACAATCGATTAGTTCTTTTGGTTGGTTCTGCGATAGAGCTCACTGCTCACGCACCAAACAAATATGATGGCAGCGAGGAAAAGGGCCTTGTTGTCCACTTCCTAGCTAGCAGGTGTGCCCAAGAATGGTCCCTATGTTGCTGTAATTCTCACTTTTCAGCTACAGATCGATCCGTGTCTTCCTACTTTCCTTTTCACGGACCACTTTATTCTGCAAAACTTCCCAAGATCAATGGCATTTGTAGCTACTGGGAAGTGACTAGAGTTTAACACTTTAGCCAGTAGATGCCCTACGTGCTCAGAGAAAAACAGGAAAAAAGAGACCACAACCATGGCTTTTGGCCATACTCGAAAGCCTAAAGATGACTTGCCATTTTCCCTGAGTAAACAAATTGGGTATCAAATTTGATAATCTAAGAGTTGATGATGCTCCTGGTTTGGATTTACTTTTTTTCTTTTTTCCCTTCACTTGTCGACGAGCTGAGTTACAAGTCAATTAACCTGTATCAATCTGCACTCTGCAGAGATGGATCGATGCCTTGGCACTTGGCAGCCTCTATCAGAATTTCGCATCCTGTTTTTCTGCCAACGTACAGTGCAGGCTATCTTTAGAAGAAGGCACTGCTAGCCTGCTAGCCAAGTAGCAGCTCCCAAATCATCAAGAAATTACTTGAGAAATCGAACCTGGGCCTTGTGTCTGGCTACTCAACTAGAATAATAATAATAACAGTATAAAATTGGGCTAACATGGGACAAAAACCCGGCCCAGTAAATTATCATAGCCCAATTGATACAAACCGAAGCCACAGCCCACAAAAGCTCCAAAGGTCAGCAGTCCTTGGCTGCTCAGACAAGACAACAGGGGGAGGTCACTTGACTTTGAAACCACTGTTTGAAAAACTTAGTGAGCATATTGATGAAGATTGGAAACTTGCTAATGCTACCTTCTCTCTTTTTTTGTTAGCTATGCCAAAACAAAGTCGGTTCGAGAATAGGAAAATAGTAAAATATAATGTGAAGCGGTTTTCTCTTTTTTTCTTTTTGAAAATTGAATTGAATTGAATCCGCTCCCAGCAAGGAGTTGATTAAACCATGGTTTTAATCCGGATGGTATCAGGAAAACACAAAACTCCTACAAGTCATCTATATATATATATATACACAGCAAGTATAAATTATGAGTTAATATATTTTGCCCTAAAGTTCATATGGTATCAGGAAACACAAAACTCCTTCCCCAGCAGCACTCTTGTAGTTTTCTTTGTTCTTGTCTATGTCTATGATCTCCTCCTTCCTTTGAGAATATATATTGCAAGATTCAAAGCCCCAATAATGGCCGTCACCAAGGAGGAGCTGGAGTTTCTTGAAACAAGAAAGCTGCTTAAAGAACAAATCCGAAAACGAAATTGTTCTCATCATCTCTCGAAGCTTTCAAATTCTGATCATCATAAAACTAAATCTTACGGATCATTCTTTGGCCCTTCTCAACCGAGTATCGCTCCAAGAGTTATTCAAGAAAGCAAAAGCAAGCTACGAACCCAAATTCCACAACATAGAGCAGTAAGTGCCGATATCCTTCTTTCTGCAATGGATAATCAGACCAAAGTCCAAAGGCTTCGACAGACAAGAGACTACTCTTTCCTGTTCTCTAACGACAATAATCTGACGCCACCAGTTTCTAGTGCCACTCCTGCACAAGCATCAGTGCCTTCAACAAAGCACTACACAGATGTAAAGGGATTAAGAAAATTCAATGACCCTAAATTGAAGCCGAAACAGCCAGCCTTGGCATGTTCGTTGAAGCCTCTCACAAACAAGGGGGTAATGGAGAAAACCCCATCACGTATGTCCTTGCAATATCAAGGTACCGATAAAGGAAAGCCTATCGTCAAAGCAGTTCATCCAACAAAGCAGTTAGCGGGTAGCAACGATAGCAAGGGACCACAAAGACCCAACGATGCAACATTGAATCCCAAACAGCCAGTGAAGCCCCATGAGATGACAAACAAGCGAGTACGCGACAATATTTCATCGTCTGTCTCTAATTTGCAAGATCATTGTCCCAAGAAAAGAAGACTTTCAGATGAAGAAGATGATTGTGAAGGTGAAAAGGCTCTTCTCATAATCAGAAAAATGTTCAACACCAAAAGGTTTGCTAGTCGTGACGATAGAGATATAAAAATGGAGGCAAGCTTTGGAGACATAACGAAGGAAGAGAAAAGAAGTGAAAGGCTTGGTAGGAAAGAAGATCGAGAGCAACTCCGCCTATTAGAAGAAAACGCGAGGCGTCAGCGGTTGAGGAAGCATAATCAAGGAACAAAATTTTTTATATAGGCTATTTTAGATATGGCTAGTTAATGGTTCTTGAATTTGAATCTGTACCTTTTTCTTCTTGTAACATGTTATTTATTAGTTAAAACTCCGTGATAGGTAGCTTAGCAATATTACACCGCGGGCTGTGTCAAAAATTTCCTAATATAAAAATAAATATCATTATGATATTAACCCGACTAAATCCAGATTAACTTAATTAACACGCTGAGATATGAGGTTGAGTGAAATCCATATAAAAAATAAATCACAAAGGTCAAGGTCCAATAATCTAATGTTAAATGATGAAAAAAATAATTTTAAAAAAATAGTGTCGAAGAAAAAACCTCAGGTCAACCTGGGTTAATTTGACCAACCAGCCACTTGTGATATGAAATCGAGATAAAAAAAAATTGAACTCTCGAAAGAAGAACCTATAAAAAAATATTGAAGTTTAATAAAAAAAATATTGAAAAACAAAACCGAGCTAACCTAGATTAACTTGACAAACCCGCACATGTGATAACCTCACAGCAAGAAAAACAAAAAAATAACAAGGCTCAAGGGACAATAATCTAATGCTAAATGATGAAACTAAAAAAAATTCTTTAAAAAAAAAGGTCAAGGAAAAAAACTATATCAACCTGGGTTAACTTGACTAACCCACCACCCGCGAATCGCAATATGAAAGAAAATAAAATCAAATAAAAGAACTTAAAAAAAAAAGTCAAATAAAAAAACTAAGTTAACCTAGGTTAATTCAACTAACATGAGTTAAAAACTAAATGAAAGAAATAATTAGAGATAAAATTGAAAAACAAATTAAGAAAATAAAAAAAAGGACCCGAATTAGATTAAAAAAACTAAATAAAATAAGAAATTGAGGAGAAAATTGAAAAATAAAAGAAAAATAAAAAAGATAAAAAAATAGCAATAAAAAAAGGACCAAAATTGGATAAGAATAAATGCAATAAAATGATCAGTGATGAAATTGAAAAAATAATTAATCAAGAAAAGGATAAAACACCACAAAAAAAAAAAAAACAATCCAAAGAATAAAGACAAAATTGGATACAAAAATAAAATTAAATAAAATTCACATGGATGAAATTGAAAACAATCTAAAATTGAAAAGGCATCAAAAGCAAAACTAATAGTAATCAAAAGAATAAAGGTCAAAATCGATTGGAGAACACAATTGTTTTTTAAATTGGCTGGCATAAATTTCTAAATTTTAAGAAAGAAAAGAGTGGGAAAAAAAGAGGTTTGTTAAAGGCCAACCATGCCTCTACCACATACACACGTCACATCACTAGAAAAAGAATGATGTGTTACTTCTAACACCATCTTGGATGGTGGAATTTGATAATCGAGCAGCCAGCACGCACCTTCTGAATGATAAGGAAACCATTATACATTACACATGTTTTGTGTCTTTTTTTTTAATAATATTTAATTTTTTAAAATGATTAACCAGCCCCTAGATCAACCTAAAAATAACAAAAAATAAATAAGTAAAAACCAAAAATACCCTTGAAATCATGAGTATAATTTTTTATTATTATTTTAAAGGTAATACCATAACTTCACTGTTCAAAAAAATTAAAAATACAAAAAAAAAATCCTCCTAGTGCAAGTTTAATGGTTATTTGCTCTAAAAGATACAACCATGGTTTTAGTATGCAAATAATAAAAAGACAAAAAAAAAAAAGCCCTTGAACTGAAGATATACATTTTTTTAAAAGTAACAAAGTAATTTAACTATGCAAAAAAAAGTATGTTGATCAATTTGTCCCCAATTAATCTTGTAATGCCTAATAGATCCCTTTGAAAAGATGATTCTACCCTGACTAGTTAGGTTTTTGGTTTGTGTGGAGAATGGGACAATTCACTGTGGTAATCCACAAAGAATTGGCTCGGAGACTATAGTAAATGACTAATCTCTTTTAGTTTTCGTGTCGTTTATCCTTTTTTTTTTCTAAACCAAATCATATGTATTTGTAAATATAATCAATGAAATACAAACACAAACATACACACACATATAAAGGACAACAAAACAACATAGTCCTAAGTTAGGTTAGGTTGTATGATTTTTCATGTATTAGCATACTCAATTCTATAACACATCTTTAGTAATGACATGTCTATTGAAATTGATGTACTTGTTCGAACCCTTAACCTATTCTTGCTTGATGTAACAAAAAAAAATATTTCCTCTTGTTTATTACATGTATTCAAAATGAGGTTATTTGGTGTTCGGATTGTGATTAATCACATGTTCAGGTCAAATTTTCCCTTAATAAATGTATAGTTAGTTATAGAAGTCCTAGCACTTGTAAAACCAATCTTTTTTGTAGGGGTTTAGGAACCATTCAATGATAAAATTAGTGATTTTAAATAAGAAATTGTAATAAATGAAAAAAAGAGATTTAAATTCTCAAAAAAAATATTTGTTCTTATTTTGGTATAACAAATGCTCTAGGAATTAAAGTATGAATGTCTCGAGAAAAGAAATTGTGAACCCTTTATATGGGTTGTTCTATGAATATCTATAACCTCTAAACTTTATCATTTTGATAGAGTAGAAAGGTTGGAGAGTCATTTTTTTCTAATGATATTAATGGGAGATAAAAATCTCTCACACATCATTAATGAAGGATAAATATTCATTACACATCACTAATAAGATGGAAATGTGGTAGGGCTTTGGGAGACCTTTTATACACCTATAGATCTAAAAAGATGATTATTTCTGACATGAATAGTTCATACTAAAAGTTTTAAGAATGAATAAACAAAGTTTTATAACCCTAACATGGGTATATAACGACTCTCGGACCAGTTAAGCTTCACACGTAGCCAAATCCAGGAGAGGTGGGTCTAGTAGCTTGCTAAGTTTACTTAGGCACAATATCTAGCCGAACCTTAACCCAATGATGTTATATCTAACAAGTTGCTAGGTTTATGCTTATTTGGGCTTAGTATATTGTCGAACTCAAGTTTGTTGGATTCGGTAGGTCGTCAGATCTATGTTTACTTGGGCTCAACTTATGACCAAACTCAAGTGTGTTAGATCTAATAGCTCGTTAGACTCATGTTTACTTGGGCTTAAAACATGGTTGTTTACTTGGGCTTAAAACATGGTTGAATCCAAATTTATTGAGTGAGATAATTTACCAGATTCACTTGTGAGTGGGCTGCCTTCCTATTATTGGTTCTTTTTAGACAAGGTTTTAGGCTTTTTCAATGAGCTTCGAAAATACTGATTCATCAGCAATGTTTCTACTGAACAACAAATACAACAGGCTGATCTTTAAAAAGAATGGAGAGAAGTAGAGTGCCCTGTTCTTTCTCAATATTATCCTGTTGGCTCATAAATTTTTTTAACATGATAAGCAGAAAAACCGCACTTCTCTTTACTTTTTCTGAAAAGTTGAAACATTTCAAGCCAAAACTTGACTTACAGCATATCTGATAGATTCATATCCAAAAGAGGTTAAAAATAAGTTCTTTTAGAATTGAATATTTGCTCCTCTGTTTTTGCTTCTTAATTATTGCCACCTCCAGAGCTTTGTATAAGAACTTCAGACATTAATGGCAGCAGCTGCAAAATAGCTTCTTTGGGAGGTTTTCTTTCCATTGTAGTAGCAGTGATTGCTTGAATTGTTTCAGGTTCTGGCTTGGGTAGTGGCCCGTCTACGGATGGTTGTAGCACTGTAAGGAAGAATATGTTGTAGAAAATTGTGAAAAGAAAGAGAGCTGCAGCTGTATATACCAGAACAGACCCTGAAACTTCCGGCACTTCTTCTGTCATTTCATCTCTTGTAAGTTTCACGTCAGAAGCTGAAATCAGGTTGAAGAAAACATGTTTCAGCGTAGACGATATTATCAAGCCATTAGGCATTGCCTTCTGATCATATTCATAATTACTCACCCCTAAAGCTCGTAATTGGTAGCTTGAATGTTAATACTGATTAATTTGGAGAAGGAAATTCAGAAATTTTATTTATTTGATCAGTGATTACAGATAATGCATCATGCTCTGGAAATTCATATTATCTTGTTAATTAGCACCCATGTGAATATCATCAAGAGAGCAAAACTATACTGCCCTGGAATTCATTGTTTGCAAGTTAGGCTAACCTGTAGCTAGTTTTCCTCTTAAACGCAATGAATGTCAGTATTTGCTTATTTACTGGAATCTATCCATCTCTGATTATCTACTCGTGAGGACAACTTTCCAGAGAATTGACAACTACCCAGATTTGTCAAGAAATGTTTGCGCAACTTGATGGAATACTATGATTTTCAAAAAAGAAAAAAAAAATGCTGATAGGTAACGTGACATTTTGGAACTGCTTGATAATATGATATTTTGGACCAAATAACACAGGCAGCCAAAATTCCATTAAGGAAGTTCAAATTCATCTTCGAACAAATTGATTGAAATTTAAACTTAAACTGATTGAAGCTTATCAAATTGTTTATTTATACCAGAGACACCACACTCATGTTGCATGTACAAACCAGCAAATCTCGAACAATAATAATTATTTTTTAAAATCAATCCTAACAAAATATATTGTAAAATGATAGAAAATTAAGAATTCTTGATGAAAGCAGCATTATTAAAGAAAAGGAATTCCTGGGATATCAGAGCATAAACTGTCATTGCAGAGATAGAAAGAGAGAGGTACCTCTTATCTTTGGAGAGCTGATTTGTTTCTCAGAGAAGGCTTGGAGCTGCTGGTCAAGTTTTTGAAGGGCTTCTTTGGCCTTATCTGAGTCTATCTCATATTTTTCCGAGTCTTTCTCTACTGCGTGGACAATAAAAGAAGGTACAAAACAAGATTGGTCTTTGCTTGCTCTCTTGAAGCCATGACCATATACAGGTGCTAGCCACAGAGAAACTACTGGTGTAGTCTTCTTGTTAGTGAGCCAAGAGAGTCGAGGAAGTGGTGATGGCTGCCTAATATTGAAGAGGGAGAGACAGCAGAAAGAAAGCATCTGAATGTACAAGAAAATGAAACCAGAGCCACTTCATCAACAGCTAACGATAAGGAGTTGGCTAGAGTGCAGGCATGGTGTATGGCAATTGAAGCTGGGGGTAATCTGAGCTCAGCTGTTCAGGATAGGATTTGGTTATTCCATTTTTTGGCTAGATGATAAGCGAGGAGCTGATTTCTTTGGGACATAAGGCAGGCCTGGGCTTGCTAATTGGGCTTTCATCATCCGATAAATCATGGGCGAGTCTCTTCCCCGCCCACATATTTCCTAATCTTATTTACGGAGGTCAAGTATATCCTAATGTTTAAGTAGGCTTGTAGTTGTAGTTATTTTTTAAAATATTTTTTATTTTAAAATATATTAAAATAATATTTTAATAAAAATTATTTTTAACCTTAGCATGTCAAAATAATCTGAAAATACAAAGAAAAATAATTAAAAATAAAAAAAAATTAAAAATACTTTTTTTAAAAGCGTTTTGAAATGCAAAAACAAACACATTCTAAGGTAGCATTTGGTATAGTGGTGGTGATTACTTTCAAAGTGTTTTCGCTCAGAAATACATTAAAATAATAGTTTTTTTAAAAAAATTTTGACATTAACACATCAAAACAATTAAAAAAATTATTTTTTTGTCAAACGATGTTTAGGCAGCATTTTCAAACGCTACTTAAGTCCATTACAATAAAGGATTTGTTGTTTTTGCGATTATCTTATATAGAAAATATTATACTTTGATCTTATTATATGTTATATTGTTCGAAGTAGCGAAATTATAGACATTTGGTATAATATGAACTATATGAAGATACCTGAGTGATTAAGAAGTGATTCATCATCCTATGTAAATTAAGGAAAATATCTCATCTGTTTATAAATAGTATTGATTGAGAACTCATTGACTAAGATGGAATTAGATTTAAAAGGGTTTTAAAACTTATTCAAACAACTAATGACTATTATAGAGAAACATGATTTAACATGGTAAATATACTCCATACTTTAATGTTAAAGCAAAACATTATTGATGAAAGGATATTAATTATATTGAAAACCCGGTCACTGAAATGTTAATTCAAACCACTAATAATTTTTCTAATATTTGAGGGATCATAACACGTTGCTAAACGATGCACCTGATCTTCAATATAAATTAATTAATTCAATTGAAATTATACTTTATATTTGAGCCAACATATTATGAACCTAATGGGTCATACACATTAAAAAGCATTAGTCAAAAATTAAATTGGAATGATTTAATTAAGTATGAGTTGATTAAAATATATTTTAGAAATTAAAAATTAGAATATATGAAGTACGTGAATTATATTTCCACACCTAGAAAAATTAAGTAAGAATTTGATTTAGTTAATTCTAAAATTATCCTTAATTAATATATAAATATTATTCAAAGATAAATTGATATTTTTTTAATTTATATAGTTTTTTATATTATTGTGAGGAGGTTATCCGTTAAATAGAAAAACTCTGCAAACACGCTACTGTTTCGGCTAGATTTGAATATGTGTGTGTTTGGTATTGCTGTAGCTGTTGTGGTTGTGGTTTGTAAAAAGTTGTTTTATAAAAAGTACTTTTAATTGAGGTTAGTTTGAAAAAATGGTGTTTGGTTAAAACTGTGGTTAGAATTGAGATTGAACAAAAAGTAGTTTAATGTGTTTGGTTAAGAATGCTTTTGAAATTAAGGTTATAAAATAATTTAAAAAATTTTATATTAACATTAATGGTTTTTAATTTAAATGTTATAGATTTAACTATTGCTTTTACATCATAAAATAAAATAGTACTTTATATAAAATATTTTTTATTGTTCCATTATAATATCTAAAATTCCATCACGTATGAAATACATCCGACAAAAACTACAGTTTTTTTGGTTTCTTAAGCACGCAATAACATGAGATAAAATATAATCAGAAAAAAAAATTGAAATTGCGATCAAATTCTGCAAATGCTACGTCATCAAGCGATCTTTGTTTAATTTATGTAGTTTCATTGAATAATGTTAAACACTAGTTTTTTGAATAAAATACAATTAAAAAAATAAAAAATAAAAAATAATTTTTATTTTTTATTTTACTAGATCAAACCTATTTAAATACATTTTAAATTTTAGACCGGAACCGGTTCTGCGGGAATAGTGCAGCACATTATTCCTGCTAATTAATTAGGAGGCTACACTGTTCATGCTAATTAATTAGCATGATGTGCGCATGTAGCAGAAAGGCAGGAACGCGACGAGAGAAGCAGATAATTTCTGCTTCAACAAAACAATGTTTTCGACGCAGTTAATGATAGGATCTATATATAAAAATCACGATTAATTTCATAACCAAACACTAGAATTTCATCGTTACGTGACAAACGCAATTGTAAACGCTTAGATAAACGGATCCTATGTCTAGAATTTAGTATTTTTAGTCAGCTTCTGGCAGAAATTAAAAAAAAAAAAAGCTTTTCATGGTTGCTGCCTTACGAGTGTCTCCCTAACAACAACAATAACAACAATGGGTTGCTGCTGTGGCCTTAACCCTAGTAATGTCAGGCGCTGCTAGAAGCCCAGTGTGAGGCAGCTCCTTATTGCTTTGGTAGAATTTGGGATTGCTATCCAATTTTTTTAAAACAATATTTTTAAAATATAAAAATAAATACATTTAATATTATAATAGTGATTGTTTTTCAATGTATTTTTCACTCGAAAATATATCAAAATATTATTATTATTTTTTAATTTTTTTAATATCAACACATTAAAAGGATTAAAAATATAAAAAATTAATTTTAAATATAAAAAAATTATTTATTTGTCAAACAATGTTTAGGTAGCGTTCTCAAACGCTACCTAAGTCCATTACAATAATGAGTTGTTTGTTTTTAGGTTGAAATCGTATTTTATGACTTTTTAAAATTTAATTTTGCTTGAAATTATTATATATATATATATATATATATATATTTTTTTAAAATTGTTTTAATGTGTTTATATAAAAATAAATTTTAAAAAATAAAGAATATATTAGTTTTCTATATTTAAAATAAAAAACATTTTATAAAATAAATACTAGAATCCAAACAATATCTAAAACGAATAAAATATCTACAATATCACATAATTTTTCTTTTGATACGACATGTCACTCAGACTTTTTTACATAATTATAAAATAAACATCTCAAACCATTGAATTTGCAACTTCGTTGAGAAGTAGAAAGAAAGGACTCTTTTTGTGGTTCCGAACTTGATTATGATGACGTGGCGTAGTTCAACTGGGTTAGGTTAGAAAAGAAAGACAGAAACATGACGAAAGCCAAGTAAATAAAAAAATAAAAAATAAATACAGAGAGAGACAGAGCCGACAATAAATAAAACAGAAAAAGAAAATACAAACGTAAAAGCACACAAAGATGAAGAAATCAGGAGGGGCAGCAGACAAGAAAAGGGTTCGAAGATCATCAGGAGCTGTACCAAATGGCACCAGAGATCTAAACTCTGATACCCCTCCTAGGGTTTGTCTTCTCTTTCTCTCTGATCTTGGTTTCCTTTGTTTTCTTTTCTTTTAAATGAAGTTATTATCTTTATGTTACAATTCATGTAATTGAAACTAGCGTTGCAATTGTAGAGTTTTCTTGTGCTTGTTTAAAGACATATGCGAAAAATTTGACTTTTTTTCCTTCAATATTCATGTCTGTTTAGGGAATATGAATAAGGTGTTTTCTTGTAAAATGGGACCTGAAAGATGCAAACTTTGGTAAGGGCTTGATACTTTTGCCTGTGTTTTTCCTTCCCTGGAAACCCATGCCAAGAAACGAATTTATGGTCTTTTGAGTTTCATTTTGGCTGTCAAAACAAAAGGGGAAGTTAAGTTAGTCCTGTGAGAAAACAACCCATTGTATAATTTTTCAGTAATTTCATTTTGTTTGGCAAAATAAACGGGGAAGTTAAATTGTTAGTGCTGTGAGAAAATAACCCATTGTACAAATTTTCAGTCACATTGTAGTACCTGATTGAGGAAATCGTAGTGTTTTCATTGGTATACATTAGTGATCATTGTTTGAATTCTTAAAAAAAATTTAAATGTTTTTTTATCTTTCTCCATCATTGTACTACATTTCCAGGAATTTCCATGTGCTGTACTCTCATGATCCTGAGCCTTGACAGTGTTTAGTGGCATTTAAGTTCCTGCAAAAACCTTATGTTAAAAACCGTAGCTAGCTTGTTAAAACTTCCATGAACTGTTTTCTCAAGGAATTTGCTTTTAATGTATATCAACCTTTTAAAATCTGTGAAAAGGTTGCATGTGTTGTTCACTTGTACATTTTAAGTTCATGTAAGTAGTAATGGTGGTTTATGCTTTTTAAGTCATTGCTTGACATTCATCCATATTTGGTGAATGGTTGGCGTGACTAACTTTGGGTCAATCATTTTTATGCATAATAATGGTTCTCAATTTGATTCCTTTTCTAATGTTTTCTGACTTCTATGGTTGTTTCTCTCTTCAGAAAAAAGCTGCAAAAAAAGATGTGTTTCAGTTGTTTGCCGAGAAGGTAAGAGATCACAAGGGTTTGGTTTCTCGTTGGGCTGTCTTACAAGAGACACGTGTTGAATATTTTAGAGGAAAGGATTTTGTAAGCTTTCTGAAAAATCATCCAGAGATTAAAGATATATTAGAGTCAAATAAGAATTTAGAGGTTGAAGAAATTGTCGATACTTTATTAAGTAAGAACCTTTTAGTGCGTTGTGATCGTGTGGTGAAAACTGTTCGTCCTGGGAAGAAAAAGCTGTCTACCTGGCCAGCACATCTAGAGATCTTTCCTGTAAGTTGTTTCCTTTTTTGCATTTGGATGTTTAATATGAAAAGTGATATTTTAATTGATTGTCTAACCTACTTGAATTTCTGACTTCACTATGCAAATTGTCAATTATCATGTATTTAACGTATCCTTGTTTATTATGAAATGTTAATGCTAACTACTATTTTCTATATGATTGGGGTAATTGACTTCTTAGAGACCAGGACTTGTATGGATTCTCTTGATCATCTATTACTCTCTTTTGCATTTTGTAAGTCTGTTGTGTCAATGATATGTTGCCCCTTGCATTCTTCCAAGAATGGATGTGCTTCGTGCTTGTATTATGTTGCCCCAACACATTCTGCATCTCTGTATCATTTATGTCAGAATGTTATTTACTTTCTGTGGTCAGACCAGGCCTTCATATCCTTTCAATAACAGGACAAATTTGAGTTCCAGGGATGAATATGGGAAGTCGCTAGATTGTGCTTACTAAGACGTTGAGTCTATGTGGAAAAGCTAAAAGAAGTTGGAATGGGAATTATAATTAGAAGAATAGGGAAATTAGAGAACCAGTCACCCTTGCATCTCTATCCATGTCAGTTGGATGTTCTTTCTTTTTTTTTTTTTTGTAGTCAAAGAAATTAAGATCCTTGTTTTATATTGCCTCTGAAGCTCAATTTATTAACATTATTTTGTCCTTTACAGGATCAAGTGTTTTCAGAAAATGATTCCTTTTTTGCGTGGACGTTCGTAAAACAGAGGCCGTTATGGCAGACACTCCTCTCACTTTCTTGGCCTGTGCTGACTCTTGCAATTTGCCTGTTTCCTATATACCCACATGGGTGCAAGCTATTAATCCTCTACTCTTGTGCTGGACTTCTTTTGCTTATTTTCTCACTTCTTTCATGTAAGTAGTCCTGGGCTCATTTTTTATTGCTTCATATTTTTTTTACTGCATTATCAAACCCTAGTTTAGAGTTGCCTGATTATGTTTGCTAAATCAGTATCATCACGCATGGAACAACATTTGACCAAATTTTAATGAAGTTTATTGATTGAAAATCTATATTTCTCTCGCAAGCTTCTTATAATTTTCATATTTGAAAACCAGAACCTGCCACTTATGTTGAACTCCATTTTGTGTTTCTTTGTTTTGTTGGTTTTCTACCTCAAATTTCCTCTGTGAGAGAAATTATTGTACTGATGTTATGAGAGAAATATTGTTATCAAGCCCAGAGAAACTTGTCAGCTATGGGTGTAAATGCATACATGGACATTCTTATTTATTTGTTATAGTTATTAGTATCTGGAGTTAATGTAAAGAGATAGCCCTTTGTGTGCTAGTTTCAGGACATGTGGGAGTACTTTTATTTTTGGGGATCAGTAGATACTTATAGAAACATGGTTTCCTAGCACTCTATTATCGTGAAAAGGCCATCATCCTAATGCTCTTTTAATTGCTATTTTCCCTCCTTTTTTTGCAAAATTAACAATATAACATTTTAAACTTTACGATTGATGGGAGATATGATTTGCAGACAGTATTTTTGGCCACATCAACTGATACAGCAGTTGTTGGGGATGGTACAGAGGCCTTCATTTGTGTATTTATTAGGCATTTCTTTCTGTTGATAATTCTCCTCTACTACAGTCTATTTGCCATTTGGCTTTGGTTCTTTTCTGCTCTTTGAAGTTGTGGTTTTACCTGGCTGCAAGGGGCACGTGTGTTTTGTTGGCAGTGGATCTTTTTTTTTGTGTGTTTGGCAGGGGGGGGTTGCCTGCTTGCCAATTACTGTCTCTATTCTGGGTAACACTTGTTAATGAGAGTGGGTCTATGGTGCATAGCCATGGTCCAGTTCAAGAGCTAACTCACTCATACAAAATCTATGAAAAAATGTATCTTTTTAGCCAATACTCATAACCTCTTTTACTTTTGTTTTATTCTGTTTTCCTTTAACTTCTAAATTTGTTTTAACACATTTGGTTTCTCCGAGGCCTAAGAATTTACTTGGGATGAATTCTAAAATAAGTTGTTTATGAACAAATCCCTTCTCGGTCTATAGCAGTCAATTCCACTGCCTTGTCTTTCATCCAGTTCAAATTGAATTATTTAAGAACTAGTGTTCATTCTGATTTCCATAACATATAACTGCATTCTCAATTTAGATTATTATGCATAACTAGGCTAGAGGAGATGAGTGATGAAGAGCATGTGGCTCAAAATAACAACAGAAAGAGGCCAAAGATAACATTCCCCCTTCAACTTAGTTTATTTTATGAATAATGAGCTCAATATTTAATGATGTTTAGAATGATCCACAATGATTACACTTGTATGAGACTTGTGCAATGATGGTGGAAGCTTGAAAGTGATGGTGGGTTCTGGTAGACAGACAATCACATGGAAATATGGGTTTGAGAGAAGAAGGATGGACTTGAGTGGTGGTGTTTGCATTTAGGAACCAGTTCCCCAGTTCAGTTGCAAAATGGATTGTTGTTGATGTTTTTGTGAATGACATTTATTGTCATAAAGCTCCTTATCTATGATATGACCAAATTGTTTTTGTGAGGCAATTAATAGTGGCATCATTGACCTTTTGAGATTCGAATGTAAGGTTTGGATGCTCCTGTTTCTTATAAACCTCTAGAAGGTGTGCTTTTGTTTTCTAGTGGAATTTGGGGCTTCTGTGTTTGTTGGGATATCAGGAATGGTTTTCTTTTGATGTCACCTTTGCAGATCATTGTGGAATTTTCCATCACTAAACTCGGCATGGAATTTTCATTATCATCAAATCAGCTTCAGTAGTCTTAAATGACATTCATCCATATTAATTAATCATCTTTTCAAGAAGGGCAATCATGATTGTTCAAGTCAGCTTCCATATCTGATATATTTAGTGCTCTGTAACTGGTATGTGAGAAACCACTGGCCTGATGATCTTTCTCACTGAGGTGGTAATCAGAATGGGAATGAAGGCAAACAATTTCCACCTAAAGTTTCTGTATTTGCTGCAGTTTTCTGGTGCTGCAGTAATTTTCTAGTCCTAAATTCTGTATGTGGATGGTTTTTCATTCTTTATACTCGTCTCGTGAGTCTACATTATGGTTTTTATTTTACCATTATTCTCATTTTATTTGACAGTGATAACTGGTGCTGAATTATTCCTTCAACTGCCTTTAGGGGTTATTAAGGTTCTCTGTTCATTTTGCAGTGAGAGCAACAGTTTTCGGTGCTTTATACATCATTCTTGGAAAGCGTGTTTGGTTATTCCCTAACATCCTTGCTGAAGAAGCTACCTTGGGAGAATTATTCCGTTTATGGCCAAACAAGGATGAGGAGGAGAGGCCCAAGTGGACAACGAGGCTTTTCTATGCATTACTAGCTGTGCTCGTTATATTACTGCTGAGGCACCATGCCCCCGATGAAGCTGCCAGAGCTAGGTGAGTACACCTGTTGCTAAATTTAGTAGACTGAAAAAAACTGTCTTTCCCATTTTGCCCTAAATATGGTTACTCAAGGAACAAAGATGATTGTGGAACACTTGAATTACAGCGAAATTTTTTCACTATCTTTTACATGTCTGTTTTACTTGTTACCAAGCTAAGACTGCAGAATCAATTGGTCCATGTATTTGTTTCTAGAACTATCAAGTTGCCATCTTGCTTTGTCGGTGTAGGGTATGCTATTCTTTTGGGGGTATAATATAATTTCACTTAGTGCCTTGATTGGGAACTTCTTGATGGCATTCTCATAAAAAATTGCAACGATGAACCCTCTTAAATATTTGTTTCCATGCTTGAGTCTGAAGTGCAATCTATGTCCTGCAGGTATCAGAAGCGGATGTCCAACATAATTGATGATGTTCTTGAGTGGTCTCCAAGTTTGGCGCTGTCTGGAATGATGGAGAAGCAGCCGGAGAAGCAGCCAACTGTGGTGAATGCCACAGAACCCAACGATTTTACAGATTCTGGTCAAACAGACTCGGAGAAGGTGCCTCCAGCAGGTGATGAAGGTGGAGAAACCATCTTAGAACAACACGACGATGAAGAAATAAAAAACATAGAGGATGCCGCTGATCAACATCAGCATCAAGATCATATATGACAGTAGATCAGGCCATACCAAGCAGAAGACAGATATACTACCTTCTTTGGATTCCATCTTAAATTTCAAGTGTAAAACTGTGTAATCAAACAGTGAAATAAAATAGTTTTTGATCGTTCCCTCATTAATAGTGAGAATAGATTAGGGAATTTCTGTAATGAAGAGCCCTTTTACTATATCATATTGGCTATGCTTTACGCTTGCGCCAAGAGTGCCGGCCCTTTTTTCAGACGGGTAAAATGGATTCGTGTTACTTCAAGTTTTAAAATTAGTTATATTTGCCCTTCTAGATCAATTTTGAGAAACTGACTAATAGTTTTAATTTTGTGAGATCGAGTGTTTTGTTTGAGCCATGTGATTAGAGAAAATACATAACAAAAAACTCAAAAAGAGAGTAGTAGAGAGATGAATTCTTCAACTGATTTTCTCAGAAGGTTTTGTTTGAAGCTTTTTCGTGTTCTGGGAATTTTAGTTTTCTAAAACAAAATTTAATTTTCATCTTGGTTCTAGTTTTATTTCTTTTATTAAATCTGGTTCTTGGTTTTTCCCCCCCCTACATTAATCTTATCAATCCACGCGGCATAATTAAAATAGTTGATTTCTTGAAATAAACATCGCTGATAGTGACAGATTTGGATGGAAGGACGACGCATAACCATTAATCAAAATGCAATGCCAGCTGACGGGAATTGACGCGCGCAGACAGGGATTTCAAGGCGGAAGATTTCGACTTCAGATTGTGGTTGGAGAACTCATGCGCATAGTAAAAGAATTGCAAAACCTCAATCAAATAAAATAACCAGTGCTACATTGAATTGCAAGTGATCGAACAAGACAGTTTCAAAGTTAAACTAAAGAGCTGATAAGACTAAAATCTATCCACAGACTACTTCTAGTTGAGTTTCCTTGACAGTTGTATGTACACAGGAAAAAGAAAAAAAGTGAGAGAACGAGAATAATGATGCAAGCAACCTGTTGGCCGACAAAAGAAGCCAACCACGGATTCGCCATCTCTTCCCTCTGTTCAAGCCACAAGCAAGAAGATGAAAAAAGCCAAGAATGATTTGCCGCCTGGCAATATATTGTCAGGTGCTTGGTTGCCAGATAAGGGAAGGATTCAAGTTTCTCTACTTGTGTGAATCAACCCTCCAGTCCTGGCATCCACTTAGCATGCACGGTTCACTGGTGGGCAGAAGACGTTTTGGCCTGCTTCCTCAGCTGCCGGCCTGGATGATCTTCATCCTCGTTTTCACGTGAACGGTCTCCATCCTTGTTTTCACCCAAGTACAGGCCATATGTAGAGGATTGCAAGCCATGGTGGTTTTGATAATGGCCATCTCTATTTGCATACCCATAAGCTTCAAAAGTGTCATGCACTTGGGACGCCCTTGCTTCTTTTTGACCATCAGAGGATTTCAAAGTTTCAACAGAGTCAGAGTAGAATGGTTCAGAACCTGATGAACTCCCTGACTGAGATGCACGAAGTGGACCAGAACCATTGAGCTTTCTTTCAGATGTGTTCTTGGAAGCATCATCACCACTTTTCTTCGCAAAACGTCCTCCAGAGCTCCTTTCCCTTCTAATAGCATGCTGGTGCCGAGATTCATGAAGATATGGCTGAAGAATGTGTGTGTGTGTGTGTGTGTGTGTAGAGAGAGAGAGTATCACCAGTTTGCCAACCAAAATGTTAAATATCAAACAATACAGAAGCTAGCAAATATCTCATTATCTAATTCCAGAAAACACCATTCCAGGATTTCTATAGGATGATATACCAAAGAAGAGTAAAATCTCATCCACTTAAGCTTGCTTGTATGGTCACTAACAATTACATGAATTAGTAATTTAGTATGACATATCAGATTCTTACAGTTCTTGGTCAACATTAAAAATAACTTGAAGCCCCCTCAGGACAATTCTTAAAAACTCAAATGATTGCTGGAACATTATCATGATGCCTAACTTGATGTTACTAAAGAGAGGAGTTTTACATAGACCTTGTTAACTAAATGATACAAAATGCAAGCTAAATAATTGCTTGAGACTCAATACAGAAGCAATAAACAAGAGGAAGTTAATTAGTACATCTGCATTATGTGTGCAGTATAAAATATCAGCATATCATCTCACAGTGGAAGACAATCTGCAGAAAAAAATGAGACAGAATATCCCAACTTGGCTATTTGAATGTACCTTTCTAGATTTTATCAGCTTCTTCTCAACCTCAGCTTTTGCACGTTGCTGTCTTCGCCTAATAATCCCTGGGTATTGTTTGGCATTCACATAAACCGGTTCCTGAGCCACCTCAAGGGGCAAGAGCATTCTGGCATGTGGCATTCCAACAAAATGAGGGTAACCCTGACCATTGAATGATTATATCTGTTCAGACAGATGTCTATAACAGTCCAAGTTCTGAACACATGGAACAAATTAAGAAGAAGAAAAAATTAAAACACAGCTATTGATTTCTGTTTGTAGGCAGCAAGTGGTAAGCATATTGGATAAATATCCCAACAGATTCCCAGGGAGCACAGCTTCCTCCTTACTGTAGGCAGATAAGGAGCATGTCATAATTATGGTTTATTAACGTCTCATTCTTGTAAGTATCTAGAATTGAGTGACAAATTTGCTTCCCCCCCCCTCTTTAGAACATAAAATGTATGTCAACAGCAAAACTTTGTCGATTAGGCAAAAAAGTCGATCCATCCTCACCCACTTCCTATCAAGAAAGAAAATACATTTACAACTTCCCAGAAACAAGCAATCTGGTAGAACAAGTTGCCCTTCCAAGACTTTAATATGAATTGAAAGCATTCCCTTTTCTTATAGATAATAGTAAAAGCCAAACCACTTGAATAGGTCATGTTAAACTTTTCCCCTTTTGTTAACTTTTAATAATATATCCTATGTTGACAAAATGAAAAATAAAAAAGTAAGGACAGGTCAGGCCACAGCCTCCAAATCAAAAGAACTAAAATCTAATCAGCTGCTCAAAGAAGCAGACATTGGAAAGGATATGTGCAGAGCTATGCTTGATCCTTTGAATTTTCGAGGACACACAGAGTGCACCATCAAAGAATCTTTTGGCCTTTATTTTTTGCATTCCAAACACAATAAAACTCACATCTCTCCTTTTCATCTAAATAAGATTTATAAATTAAAACTTCTTTTTCTGACAAGGACATGATTACTCTAGAACAATCAGAAAGATCAAAATTTTCCAAAACCAACAGAGATACCAAAACTGTAATTGAGCTAAATGAATTCATAATTCTTTCATTAATGGAAAGTTTATGATGTAAGATCTCTATACGATTTTGACTCGCAAAGAAAATTACCATTTTTCAAGAACCTATGGATAAAAGTCTTGGACTTCTAGTAATGAATAAACAGAGAATATTGTCAGCATACAAATCCAAATATCATTCCACAAAGTATCAAGATATGACTGCAGGGGTATGGGAACAAAGTGTTAAGCTTACATACCAGAGGCTGATGTCCATAAGCCATCATTCCGCTGTAATACGCATCCTGGTATGGATTCGATGCACATGCCTGCAGAAAAATAGAAATCCCTTCCAATGCTATGTAAGGATGATTTCATCAAATATACAGTGTCTACTGTCTACATATGAATCAGTCAGCACAACAAGCTCAAAAAACAATAAACTTTTCATATGGAAGGAACAAGAACTCACAATAGAGTGACTAACAAGCTCAAACTGTGGAGACTGGGAGAGGGCATCATGCGTTCTAGTCATACTTGACACAACACTCTGAAGATTTTGGTAATGTAAACCATTCCCTGTTAGAATTAAGGAAAAAATGTCTGATTAGCATTGAACCAAGATGCCGCATCTTTCCAAGCAAAAGAGAAGAAACATTGCATTGACAAAACATGGCCCAATTATTATTATTTGTCTAAGAACATAGTACCTGTGGCCTATGCTACATATGTTTAAGTCATGTTTAGTATCCGTAGAAATAGATTGCACCTGATCCAGTTATATAGTTGATTCAGACACATTGGAGAACAGAAGGTATTCATCTACCATATTGAAAGAAAAACAATTTCAGAAAATGAGAAGGTCAAAATTAGTAAATTTGAAGTGAAAAGAGCTGGCCACAAAACCAAACAAAAAAAAAGAGCTGAAATATGTAGGAACCAAGTATTTCCTAAAGGGTTAGGCAAAGAGTTGATGCAATAGAAAATATTCCTTCTATGCATTTTCTGCAACAAAATAGTTAGCAGCACCTAATTGAGACGATGCAGTGGCTTGGGAATCTTTGTTAGCATCAGCATCTTCCTCGTTCAATCTACCACTCGACAGAGACTGATCATCATTTGATTCTGAACCATTATGTCCTTCTGGTGTGGTTAAGTTGGATGCATTTCCCCCAGTCATGGCAGGAGGTATGGAACTATAACCGATATTGCGCCACCAGGGTTCAGAGTTAACGGTGTATTCAATGTCCTTCAGATCAGCATCTAGACCATTTGTGTTCTCAGGCTTTGACCGCATGCCTTCAAAAAATTAGTTTATTAGTTCTCGATCTCGATTTCCTGCCCAGGAACAGGAAGAATGTAGCGGTAACAAGTGAGATTGACATAGTAAACGTGCTAGAGGAAACAGAACTTGGTATAAAAAAGAAACAGAAAAAACAAGCATATTTTTCGAGTGTGCTGGAGAATAAATACTGTGTAGATCATGTCCCAAAGGCTAGCTTCTGTTCATTCTACAAAGTAAAACATTCACTGTCTAGTGTCGATCTAATAGCACGAGGAGAGAAAAATAGAGTGGTGGTTTGCTAGCAGATTACGAATAAAGCTTTCCCTCAAAAAGGATGAAGCAGAAACAATTAATTACATGAACATGACGAGCTTATGTCACCAAACTGAAAAAACAGAATCATTTCAACAATTCCGCAGATTCAAATTATGCCACAGTGATATTAATTCATGAGAGATATAACCACAGCAGGCAGCAGCCATGAGCCCAAAAAAAAAAAACCATGGAGGCAGCAGACTGATAACGTGGAAATCCTCTTTGTTTCTCGACATGTCCACTAATTTAATCACATCAAACTCTCTTGGATTAATCAGAAATCAATTAATCAAGTTCGTCAAAACCTTCATGTAGCCAAAAAAGACTACAAACTTTAGTTCCGCCAAATTTCTCAATTTCAATTTAATAATCAAAAGTCCCAAACTTTCTTAGCAACCAAAGACGAAGAAACCCAAATTCAAGTTCCCTTAATAAAAAAAGAAAGAAAAAACTCTCAAGGAAACAAATCAAAGAAGTGGTGAATTGAGGAAAGAGAAAATCAGTTAAATTCAAGAAACGAACTATTCAACTAACTGCAAGATAGGAGAGGAGAATCTAAAATGAGAAAGTGAAAAAGACACATACCGGTAGAGAGAGAGAGATGATACAGAACACTAGATTTTGAGGGGTTTTAATCAAATGGTCTGATGCAGTTGCGATTCTCCAGGAAGGAAGGAGTTATTTTCAAGTGCAGTGGTTGTAGAAGAGGAAGAGAGGAAGGAAGACAGGGCTGTTTCTTCGTTTTCCTTTGCCTACTTGACCTCTAACTCTTAAAGAGGAGGACGGGACAGGACAGGAGACCTTACATAGTTCCTCAGCTTGAGGTGGTGGTCTTCCTCTACTCTGATATGTTCACTTCCCTTCTTTCCACGTTGCCTCTTTTTCCGGGACACCTGCCCGACCTATCTACTGGCCACTGGCACCCCCCTTTCCCAGTTTTTTGTCTCTTTCTTTTTACTACTATATATACAATTTGTTTTTTTTTCTTCATCTTCAATAGACTTTTCTACATACATTTAAATTTCGAAACCTCTTCACCCTTGTATTTTTCACATGATATAACCACTCTTTAATGGTTAAACACTTGAGAAACAAGGAATGAACAAATTTGATGACCAACTTTATGAATTTTTTAGGCTCTTCTATTCTTTTTTATCTCCCCTCTATATTTTATTTGAAATTGTAGTGCAATTAGTTTTTTAAAAATATTATTTATTCAAAAATATATTAAAATTATTTTTTTATTTATCATTAGATTAAAAAAAACTAAAAGTGGTTTTGTTATATTTATTGTTCACTTTTTCACGTAATACTATGAAACTATGAATTGTAGCAATGTTTTTTCAATTTAATTTTTAAATTTTTATTTTATGTGATTTAACCCTTTTGAATCCAAATTAGCATTATATTGTATTTTTTTTAGGAGAGAAGTTTGAATTAAAAGATAGGAGACTGAAGTTAGAAGGACGGGTATAATGGATAGAGGATTTAAAATTTATTTCAAAAAAATATTTTAGCCCCCCATCTTTTTGATCTATTAGGTAACCGGTCCATATAATTTTTAAAATTCAATTTTGATACCAAACTTCATTTTCCTTGTTTTTTAGTCTTTTTTGGTGAGATGAGAGAGAGGGAATAGCCAGATCCCGGTGTAGAGAGAAAAAGTTGTTTCTGGTGACGATTCCAACTACCAAAACAATCAATTTTTATGTCGAATGGTTCCATATAATGAAGAAAGTTCAAATCATGTTTTTCTTTGCCTCGAAAGCGTCTAAAAAAATAAATCTTTGCTCAGGAAGATTTTGGGTTTTGGGTTGGTTTTTTAAGATCATGAATTGATTTACCAAGGTTCTTAACGTGTTTTTAGGTATATTGAGTAAAAATCGGGTTGAAAATGGATTTATTGTCAAAAAATCTAAGACCCTATTTTTTCAATCACCACAATAGCTGGATTTTAGGGATTCACGGATGACATATCATCTACTAATGTAGGCGACATGTTTTTTTAAATGATTGGGGCAAACAACATGTAGTTGGCCTCATTAACTCTTTTTTTAAAAAAAAATAAAGGCTTGCATGCTTGGGCTTGGCCCTGCAGGCTAGCGCGCAGGTTGTTGCTTGATGAGCCAATAGCTAAGCCTGGTTTACCAAGCCCGACTGTGCATAGCCTAATTCTTATCTTTTCTTAAAAAAAAATTAATTTTTTTAATTAATGCCTAATGTTATATGTATTTTTTAAAATAAAATTTTGGTATATAATTTAATTAATACTTTTTCTCTGTGATTTTTTTTGCTTATTTAGCATTTTTTAGATTGTGATTATTTTTTAATGATATTGAGTGTGTTTAATTTTTAAAGAGATTGGTATGATTTATCTGTAAGTTTTTTAATTATATATAAAAAATTAATTTGTTTTTTTAAAAAAAATTATAAGTTTTTTAATATATGCAGTCTTGCAATAATATTTTATTCTTTTATTTTATTCACTAAATCTTATTTTGATAAACAAATTCATTAAACACAATCGGGTAAATTACACTTGTTGCGATATTAAATTTCTTGCTTTACATTTGTCTTTTTGTTTTTTCAATTTTGTTTTTATTTATTGTTAATGACTTCTTCTTTTTATCATTTCTTTACGCAGTGGTTATTGATTTGTTTAGTTAGATATGGGCATAAGTTTTTCAATTTACTTCTAAGAATTTTTTATATAAAAAATACGTTGAAAAATTCTATTTGTTCAATTTCTTTTTATTATGTTTTGATGTTTAGATTTGATCCTTATTCCTATAATTGGTTTTTTTTTCCGTGATCCTTTTATCAAAGTTTCATTGTTTTTAATTTTATTTTTCGATCCAAGTTTATAGTGTATTTTTTTTCCACTTTGATCTTCATTCTTTTAATTTTTGTCATTTTGTTAATATTTTTATTCTTTTCAATTTAACTCTCAAATTGAAAATTTATTGTTACCCTTTGATATTTATTTTTTTTTGTAATTTTAACCCTCATTCTTTTTATTGTTGTTTTTTTATTTTGGATTCTTTTGTGTAGTTTTTTTTTTGTGTAATTTTAACCCTCACAAGTTTTTCATTTGGTAATTCCATCTGCAATCATATGCATATTACCAATAGAATTAAACCTTTAGAGAATCACATCTAATAGTGGCAAGTACTGTAATTTCTGTAATTTCATTTGCAACTGTCAAAGGAAAAGTCTTATAATTTTTTTCCAATTCTTTGAAACTTTCTGGTACTTGGTTTGCTGGTCATTCCATCAATATTGTATTACTATTTATTAAAATATGTAAATAAATAAATGATATATAAAAATAAAAAACCAATTTATATTATTAATTTAAAAATATCATTCAATACAATTTATCTAGTGGACAAGAGTTGGAGGAGGAGGCGAAGGCAGATTTTCATCTAAACCAGGAGAATTTATCAATATAATTTTTTAAAATTTTAAACTAACCCTAACATGTACAAATCATGCATTCATATAACAAATTTCTATGTGAAAAAGCTATAAAATAAGTAATCACACAAATATACTACATATAAATATCAAAAACATTAACATAAAAAAGGGTAACAATAAAAAATGGGTAGGTTTGCTTTCTTAAAGTGGTGAATCTTAAAAAAAAAAAACCATGACAGGGATATTGACAAACTAAATGTTAGGGTGACTGAATTTATGATTATGAGAGTTTGATTTGTGACAGAATGAGAGGGTGAAGGCGTTGTTTTCTAAAAAAAAACAAAGAAAGAAGAAAACAAAGAAATGGGGAAGAAGAGCATTTGGCAAGTTATAACTTAAATATAATGACGGATTCATCGACAAATATTAGCGACGGTTATATTTCATTGTAATTTCATCTGTAATACTAACATGTCATATATATATATATATATATATATATATAATATATATATATATATATATATATATTCATTCATTGATTTCCAATTGTTTCCAATTGTAATTCTCTCGGTATTCACCGACATAAATTTTTTGTTGGTAAATGTCACCATAATTCACCGACGATTTTTTTTCCATCGGTATTTCCATTTGTATTTGATAATTTTCTAATAGTGCATATATACAATAATTCTTAACAACACACATATTCTATAAGATGAATTACATTTTCAATATTATAAGATATTTTAAAAATATTATAATTAAATTATACTATAACTTATAACGCGTGAGTTTTTTTTACTGTAAAGGTAATTAATGTTCATCCACTGTGTTGCAATTTTCATTTCTCACAAATTTATATTGGTCCTTAAAGTTTGTTTTTTGGCTATTTAGTTCTAATTAAAGGCCAATTGACTGTGATTTATTAAAAAAAGATGTGATTGAAAAAAGAGTGACTAGAATGAAAATAAATCAAACATGGATGACATGCCATAAGTTTCAGCAACAAATACACTCTGGTCCCAGGACTTTAAAAATAACACAAATTATATAATCTTAGTATCTCAATATTTTTCAAGTTTAATTTTGGTATAAAAATTTAATTTTGGTACAAAAATTTATTTTTGTTATTTTTCAGTCTCTGGATTGAGAGAGGAGAGAAAGAGGTTATCAAATTCTGATGGTAGAGAGAGAAAAATATCATCGACACTGATTTAGACCATCAAAACAGTCGATATTTTGTGTCAAATGATCCATTTGATAAGGAGAGTTTATTTTTTGTTTCAGGTTGATTTCGATTTTTAGGGTGTTTGTTTGGTTTTTTGAGGTCATAGATAGGTTTATCACAGTTTTTAAGGTGTTTTGGGTCGAAAATAGGTTGCAAAACAGGTGTTTGGGTAAAAAAAAGTTAAAGCCCAATTATATGACCACCATTGTGGTTGAAATCTGGGTAGTATTGGACAACGCGTCGTCTGATTTTTTTTTCAAAATAATTCGCGACAGGTGACATGTAGCAAAAAAAATAAAGTTTCGATAACCAGGGCCTGCTAGGCAGGCACGAGCACGGGCCCTAAAGAAATGGACCAAGCTGGCTGGCCTAGATTGTCAGGCCCAACAGTACCTGACCTTTTCTGTTCTTTTCTTTTTCAATTATTTTTTATATATATTGTTTTCAAAATTTTACTTTATTTGTATTTAGATTAGTATCATTAACTTTTTTATTTTGTTTAGGGAGCCTTTTTTAAATAACATTTATTTTTTGGTTATGCATTTAATTTTTGGAAAGGTTTTTTTTATTCATCTATAATTTTTTTTATCTTTTGTATAAATGATCTTTGTTTTAGACAAGATAAAAAATTTATTTGCAGAAAATATTTCTAATATGTGTAGACTTGTATAATATTTTTTTTTCCTTTTATTTTATTCAATAATTTAATATGAGTCTATTTCTATTATTTTTTAATTAAATAAAAAAATTATTTTAATAACAAATATAGAAAATATGATCAAATAAATGTTCTGTCTTACGAGATTAAATATCCAGATCTATATTTATATCTCAATTTTTCATTTTTGTTTTTAGTTATCATTTATCATTTGTTTTTTACTTTTTAACATACATAGTGACCAATTGTTATAAATTTTTTATTTTTATTTAGATTTTTTAACTATAAAAATGTGTTGAAAAAACATGCATATATAATATTTTTATTAAAAAAATTACCTAACCCATGAAAAAATATAGGGAAAGTATTAGTTATGAATAAAGTGTTGTGGTAACAAAGTCATTAACATTTGTTTTTAATTATTCCAGGATGAGTTATATATTTATTTAGATTTAGAAGGTGATGAAATTCGAAGGGTTTGCAAAAGCAAGTGCAGTTTAGAGGAGCTGAAAACCGGTGCAATAGGTTCCCGGTTGCTAAGTGAGTGCATGCAGGTAGCCATTTGTATGGTTACGAGACTGCCAAACAGGATAAAATAAAAGGAATTAAAGTCCCACGTGACCCACACTTGACGGGCAAAGTACAGGAACCGCGTGGCCAAAACCGTGGGGGGCCACGCCGGACGAGAGGCAGCCATGTGGCATATCACTTTTGTTGACATTATGGTCAAAACGTATTTTTTAATTTTTTTAGTTCTAAATTTTTTTATTTTTATTTTTCAAAATTGTTTTGATAGGTTAATATTAAAATAAAATTTTAAAAAATATATATTATTTTAATATATCTTCAAATAAAAAATATTTTTAAAAAATAACTCTTAACCCATACCAAAAAAGCCACTAAACTATATATAAAAAACAGATTCATTGATAAATTACTCTCAATAAATTAATTATAGTTTACACACGTGGCACCTCACAGTCAATGAAGAATGGGTTTGGAAGAAGAAAAAGACTTCGAATCTGTGCGGCTCCATTACACTTGTAATTAAAGAATCTATTTTAGCTAACCCCGAGGGCAGGGGCGGAGCTAGGTGTATTTTACAGGGAAGGTTAAAATTAATATAATAATATATATCATTAAAAAAATTATTTATTTAAATTAAAAACATTAAATAATAAAAATTTTAAAATGTTTTGGCCCTGCTTGCCACTTCTTTGGTCTGCCCCTACCTGAGGGATCTAGTTTAATGGTCAGATTTTAAATTTATTCTTTAAATTATTAATTCGAGTTTTATAAATCTCAGGGTCATTGAAAGCTTACATAATCGTTAATTTCAGGATCCGTGAAATTAATCGAGGTACACGCAAGCTAACCAATACATCCCTATTAATAATAAAAAAAATCTATTGTAATTAATTTATCAAAGAAATGAGGAATATATTCTACTCTCGTACTGTGTTTTTATCCCTTTTTTTTTTTAGATAACGTGCCTATTTTTCTTCTTCTAAGAAACTGTTTGGAGAACATTTTTATTTTTTAAATTAAATAAAAAATGTTTAATTTGTAATTAAAAAACTGTCTTAAGTTCTAAGAAAAATTAAACAAAGTCCAATGACGCTTGTAATGTTGAAACCGTATTTTTTAAAATATTATTTGTTTTTTAGATTATTTGTTTTTTATGTTTTTAAATTGTTTTAATATATTGGTATTAAAAATATTTTTTAAAAATAAAATAAAATATATTATTTTAATATATTTTCAAATAAAAAAATATTTTAAATAATAGCTACCCCACATATCCTTTCCTTCGAATAATAGAAGTCTTATAATGTATTTTATAGTCATTCCTTCTGCAATCTTCAATTTAATCAAAACAAGTCACTTGTTTTTAAATTAAAAAAAAATATTTAATAAATATGTTTTCTTATTCTTTTATGAAACACTCTTTTTAGAATGGTAAGAAAAACTGTGACGAAAACAAGAAAACTATTTCCTAAACATGAACAAAGAGCCGGTTTATGTTCAATTAAAAAAAAAAACTAATTTTTGATTTAATGTAACTCTCCTCACATTATATTATTCACTGAAATAACCTTTTTTTTTCTTCACTTTTTTTATTTTATTTTTAAATTTAATTTTATTATTTAACATTAGATTTATTAGGGATTGAATTTTATAATTTTTCTCGATTTACTTTTTATAGGGTTATCCCAAATTCATAATCTGGACTATGGGTTTGACGAGCTAACTCAGTTGACTCGAGATTTTTATTTTTTCAATTTTTTTTTCAATTTCATCATTCAATGTTGGGTTGATTAAGAATTAGACTTTGTGATTTGTTTTCGTCTGTTTTTTTACGAGGTTACCCTCATCTCATGACTTGGATCATGAGTTTGGAGAGTTAATACTAGTTGACTCGAGTAATTTTTTGTATCTTTTTTTAATTGATTTTTTTTTAATTTCATCTTTTAACACTGAGTTGATAGAGAAATGAACTTCATAATTTATTTTAATTTGTTTTCTATTAAGCTATCACAGTCTCATAACTCAGGTCATAGGGTTGACAGGTTAACTTGTTGAATCGAGTCATTTTTTGTGCTTCCCCTCCCTCCAATTTGATCTTTCAATATTGAGTTTATTGAAAAATTAGCTTTGTAATTTGTTTTGATTTTCTTTCTATGATTATTACGATCTCATGACATGATATGTTGATTAATAGGTTGACCCGAATCAATCCAATATATTGTTGTATCAATGTTTATTAAAAAAATCTTATCTTAAATATTTATTTTGAATCAAATTATATTTTTACATGTTATTTGGGTTGTTTTTTTTATCTGCAAGGCAACCAAGTCATGTTGGAACATATCTCACAGATTAAATTCTTTATACTAGAAAAAACATTAACAATGCATTGATATTTTTTAAAGTTAAAAAAAATTGATCCGATTTACAGGATAGCGTGGGCCAAATGATCCAGTTATTTTCTAAATCTCTTAAATCTTGGGCAATTATATCAGCATTAATATAAAACAAAAAACAATTTATAAATATTCCTAAGAAAAATCAAATTTTCATTAAAAAATAAAACCCTCTTAATATATTGGCATGCATATGTTAATCAAGTGGAATAATAAACAGGTCTTTCATGTAAGTTTTTTGCTCGTGTACATAATATGTTCAATGATATGAAGTTGATGACGTAAGGATGGAGAGACGTGGTTTGAAGTTGTCCAATGGCTTTCTAGATCCTAGACCCAAGAAGTGCGTTCCTTATAAAGCAGGCCCCTAATCTGGTCCAAACAGAACTTCCCTCTTCCAAGAATATGGGCGAGAAAACAGGGCCCTAGTTATTTTTCTGCAGGTCTTCCAAATCTCGGCCCAATTACAGTCTGAAACTGGGTCCAACCTTACTTCTTTGGAGCCGAAAACTCTGGCCCAGCCTAATTCTACCTTTTACCAATGTTTTGTTATTATTATTATTATTATTCGAAGTTTAGTACATTTTTTTTTCCGGGAATAGTTGAAAAATATATGTACATGAGTCAATGAACAAATAAATAAATAAATAAATAAATAAATAAAAAGAAAAGCAGAGAGGGGTGTAGGAGATGCATTGGAGTGATCCTTTAAAATAAAGTAGTATAAAATTGAATCTGCTCCGGTCTAAAGATCCATGTACGAGAAATGCTTTTGTTGCTAAGTTGAATGTACGTTAAGATACAATACTCGGCTTGCTTGTCGATCTTTGCTTTCTTTATTTTATAGCCAAAGCAAGATTACATCGGTCCGAATATTTTTGCAAATGAGCTTTAGGGCTTGTGATTCTGCATCTATACATATATGTGCGTCTGTGTATGAAGGGTGGGGATTGAACATGCTAGTCAATGCCTTTGATCTTTAACAATTCTCGTTGACGGTATATGTACTAGCTACTTAACCCGTGTTTTGACACTGTTTTTATTTTACGTATATAATTTTATGTTAAAATAAAATTAAATCTTTAAGCTCTCAAAAAAAGATATTTTTAGACAATAAATTGATCTAGAATTTGAAGGGGAATGGTATTTTTAACTAACAGATGACTAAAGAACAAAGCATACACAAAAAAACATTAGCATTTAGTTATATGCTAATCAGGGGATTGAGAGTTTTTCATACACAACCAAAAAGTGGATTGAACAGAGTTGGTGGAGGAGGTTTTAGAACAAAGCAAAGTCCTATAAATCTAAACAGAAAGCATGAGTCTTCCTGAATATAAATTATAATATGTTTGAAAGCAAACCAACCTGGTCATAACGAAACAGGTGTAAAGGGAAAATAAGAGAGACAAATCACTGAAAATAAGAGGGGTATAATAATAATAAAAATTAAAAATTAAAAATTCAGTTGAAATTATTAAAAATATAAATAGATTTTGAATATAATTTTATGGTATTAATAATATTTTTAACTTCCAATCACACAAAATTAAAATTAACTTCTAATTACACAAAATATGATTGAGCGTGATATTTTTGTTAGCTTGCTTTAACAGTTATAAATATATTTTTTAAATGATTTTAATTAAATATTGTAGTGTTTAAGAAAATAAGAGATATATTTTTTAAAAAACTTTAGAACAATATTATTATTAGATTTAATAATAATACTAAATTCTTTGCTAAGACTTGTGTAGTTTTTATATATTTATATGGGAAGATGAATTTGAGGTTATCATTCTCGTATTCTGTGCTCCATGTAATTAAGCTATAAAAACCATTATAGTCTTATAAAAGCTCGACCCACTCACCGGCCAGGGATTCCGTGTGCCTAATCTGAACACAAAGAGCTATTAATATTGGACGAATCTCTTAGTACATAGGATTCGTCCTAGAGAACCTATGGATAAGGTCAATGAATGTTTATTGTTTACCCCTTTTTTTTTTTTAATTCAAACATCAAAATTAATATATATATATTTTTAAATTATTTTCCTTGCATATATTAAATTGATATAGAAGATTCATTTAAAACCGTTTGAAAAAAAAAAAAACCTTTTTACAATTAAATTAAAGAAAATACAAAGTCCCCTTCTGAATTAGTCTTTTCAGCGGTATATTTTCTTATACTATTCGGTTTTTTTGAGTTAAAATTGTAATTTTATTATGAGACGAACCATACATCTTAAAATTTTTTTTACAAGAAATTTTTGTATATATATATATATATAACAAAATATATAGTTTTTTTAAATTATAATATTTATCCAATTAAGCGTAAGTTAACTAGACATGAATTATACACTATTAAATATTTGAGGTGTTTGATAGTGTGATAGAGATTGTTTTTTAAAGTTTTTTTTTCTTGAAAATGAATTAAAATGATATTATTTTATTTTTTATTTAAGCACATTAAAATGATAAAAAATTATTAAAAATTTTAATTTTAAATATTTTTTATGAATTTTTTTTAATGAAAAATAGGATGCATTTGGTTAAAGAGGGCTTTAGGCGCATGAACATGTGAGATTGAGGAAGGGAAGCGAGTGAGGAGGAGCTACAAAACTGAGGAGGTACTAGCTAGTTTGACCTAAAAGCTAAAGAAGATTATTATCCTTAGAGGGAAGGGGCAACCTCGGATTCTAGAAAAAAAACACACATAACATAACAGTGTGAACAGATTAAACCTTGGTACTAATCAAAAGTAAGGGCCTGTTTGTTTCTGCGTTTCAAAAGCGCTTTTGACAAAATTTGAAATTTTTTTATTTTTTTATTAACTTCAAATTAATATGTTTTTAGTGTTTTTAAATCATTTTGATGTGCTGATGTCAAAAATGATTTTTAAAAAATAAAAAAACAACATTTGCATGTATTTTGGCACGAAAAGTTATTTGAAAAGCAACCGCAACCACACTGCCAAACACACCCTAAAAGCAGTGAAAATCCTGTGCTTGTTCTTGCTAAGATATTAAAAAAAAAAAAAAAACATCGATCAGTGGACCTGCTTTAGGGGAGACATGCACGTCAATTTCTTTCTTTTAACAGTGGCCAGCTTAAAAGGACGATTCAATCAAATCTATTTTGTCACTCCTCATTCCAATGTTTCCACACTCTCGTCTCTCCCCCCCCACACGTAAGCATTTATTTCCTATGTGCCTTAATATTTTTTTAAATATTTTTACAAGTATCTAAAATTAGAAGTAAAAGATTTGGAAAATACCCCTTCTACGTCCCTGTGTTCTTTAAGCTGTGTCCACGCCTCTGTTGTCTTAAAAAATATTTTGCGTTCTCAATTCTACATGTACGTACGTAAAGACTCGATCGCCGCTTATTTTTGTTTGATGACAGTTCTCCAGGTCGATCGCTAGGGTGCTCTGGGTAGTTAAATATTGTAGCTAGGGTGTTGAGTAGTTATTGATTATCAAGAGTTATATATGATACTTCCTTTCCCCCCTCCAAGTAAATAATTAATATGTGATTTCTCCCCAATAATTGTGCTCATCAAATGATCGAGGGCTGGTCAATCATGGAAGGGAAAAATTGGAGCACTTTCTGAAAAACAAGAGGAAGATTAGGGAAAGAATTGAGCTGGAGTATGGGCAAAAGAAGTTATTAACAGTTGATGGGACCTTTTTTGGATCCTTGGTCCATCCCTTGCCTGCTTGTCTCAGCGGGAGTCCAAAAAACAATGAATCCTCCTGCTCTTCTAACCCATCACACACACACACACACACACTAATATTCGTGTCATGAGTGATCAGCATAGTAATTGTGTATAAATAAATATTACTGGGAAACAAGCTTCGCTTACATTTGAGATGTGAGGGGCAGTCCAGCCATGAAACTTGCTTGATGTCTGTGCTATGCAACAATGTATGTAACATTAAACCATGGAAAAAGAGATCATGTACTTGCTACAATATTGTATATATATATACTTGCTAGCCACCTTGTGGCGACATTCATATAAATAACTGGTGCACATGGTTATAAAAGATGATCCACAGACCTTCATCATGCTCGGAAAAATTAGCATGGCGCCCATGATCAATCCCAAATCGAATATGAATGAACATGGAGGTATCATCATGCCAAACAAAGAAGGGAACGCGTTAATGTGGAAAAAAGGTTTCTCTGAGGGAAAGGGACCTTATCATTTAAAGAAGATGGGGCCGGCTTCTGATGAATGCGAACCGTCCTTTCACATATTCCTTCTGTATTATTTATCCCCAAAAGCTCCCGACATCTGCCTATGTTCAATGCCAAAGCTTTATCCACTAGCTAGCATCTTTTTTTATTAATTAATACTCCCATCATATATATCATGGATTTAAGGCAAGTGATACCCCTCACACGTACCTTCTCCAAGATTATCCATGGAGCATATGCACTGGTGAAAAAACTGAAAGCGCGCGCGCACACACACATATACTTTGGAACAAAAGGTTAATTTTGGCCATGACTTTGAAGCCGACATATCATCAACATAAAAGATCTCAACAGTACTGTTTACTTAATATCACGACAGAAAAGGTCTTACTGATATCTAAAAATAAAATAAAAAAGCAATGGCATCATCTTCATTTTAAAAAAAAACTTCCATATGTAAATATCAGTCTGGTAAAAAGATAGCAGGAGCTATATATGATAATTTGATCTAAATTTCAGCTAAAATTCTTCCCTTCAAAGCCACAGTTCCAAAGCCCACTAATTAAAACAAGGACAAAAATAAAAGCAATAATTAATTAGGATGGGATTGTAAGGATATGGGGATATTGGAAATGACTCTATAACTTCACGCTCCAATACATAAGGAATGATTTCCCTGTAATTCTATGAATATTTGTGATTAATTAATTGTTACCATATGATCATATACGGCCTATGATCACAAGTTTCATCAAAGAAAACCATTGATGGCATTGTAATTTATCAACAGGAAAAAAAAATGATGAAAGGAAATAGTTGAAGTTTAAAAATGGAACCATAATAAATGCAAATGCATAGGTGGCCACATCAATTTGTCGCGAATAAAAAAGTTGACAAAAGAAAAAACAAAGAGAAATTTCTTGAGATTCTCTACTATGACAATCATCACAACCCGCACGAGTCTACTTCATTGGATTCTCTTGTGGATGCGGGGCTAAGCTGAGACACACAGACACCCCACAATCTGACAACACGATCCCACCCTTGCAATAGTAAAAGAAACAACACCCTTCAATCACTTTTGGGTTCCCATTCTGTAACAAATGTTAAATCTCTAGCTTCCCTTGTGTTTTTGCTGCTTCCCTCAAAAAAGTTACCTTGCTGCTGCAATCTCAAAGAGAATTTGAGAGTATTTACTGCGCGCCATCACCAACCCTACATGTGAAGCCCTATCTACCCTTGAAATTAAATCATATTCTTGCTCTGGGTTCTGATCCAAAAGTAGAATATGGGAATACCTTTTGTGCAAGTCTTTTTCAGATCCAACAAGTGTGAAGATACATTGATGTATCTGTGGACCGTGGTCATGAATTTAGTGGACCCTGAAGTATATTACGACTGCAGCCATTAATTGAGTGTAATCGGTAATTACATTAGACAAGCAGTAGTGGTCAATATAGTCAGTGGAGTGTTGGGGCCTAGGGGAACCCACAGCAACAAACAAGAAAGACATTAGAGTGTGCCTGGGAACCATAATATTCAACTGAAGTGGTGGAATGGACTTCTTTTCATGTAGTTTGTACAACCAGTTGATTGATTTATGACCCATCAGTCTGTTAACAGTGATCACTTAGCAATAACATGAGGAAAAGAAGAGTGGATCAGGGAGGGACTTAATTTGAACATAAAAGCAGGAGTCACTCGTGCTTTTACATTCCCAGGTTGACCAAACAAGCAAAAACTGATAATTTCACACTCAAGAACCTTAATTCAAGCCATTGATTTGCACTCTCCAAACTCCAAAAGTCAGCAATACACCCAAAAAAGATATAAAAGCTCAGGGAACAGCATGCGTAAGGCTAAATTTAGCTGGACAGCCCCAGCTAAATTTAGTATATTAGTGTACCCTGCAAATTGAAAACCCAGGCTAAAATTAGCAAGCAAACAGAATAAAAAAGCTAAAGCTAATTAACAACTGCCTCCTGAGAGCACTCAATCAAAAATCTCAAACTATCACACTATACTACATGAAAGTAATAAATATTAAGGATCACCTCTTAAGACTACTGAAATGATCTTGATCATATCCTATGAACAAACATTTAAACTGATACATCGTGAATTGCATAGAAGAAGAAGAGCTCCAAATCCGGAGGAGCAAAGAAAGCAATCGGTCTCCTTTGCAAAGAGCAATTTGATATTATCCTTTCCTTCCTCGGTGCAGGTGGACATGTTTGAATCTCTGGTATCCGAAACCTCTCAGCTTTTGGAGTAGAGCATGCACTTGCAGAGATATCCACACCCTCAAAATCTAAGCCATGATCAATCTTTGAACAACCATTGCAGCTTGTGGTGGTGGTGGAAGAGTTAGAAGGCAAATCCTCAATTATTGAAGCTTCTTTAAAGCTCTTGGGCTTCATAACCCGCTTCTTGTACTGGGTTCTTCTTGTTGTTTTTGCTCTTGTTCTTTTTCTACCATTTGGAGCCATATTCGAGAGCAAGGAGTATAAGAACTTTGGTATCTAGATGTGTGTGGCAAATTAACTGGTAGGGATATAGAGTTGAAGCACAGAAGAAACAGGTAGTACTTAAAACGGGCAAGAACAAACTAAAAAACCTTTTTTCCCGTCAACTCTTTTCAAACAGCTTTTTCAAGATCACTACAACTGTGCTAGCTACTTCTAAACATAAAAACCCCACTAGATATGGAGATCACTGCCTTGCTCAATCTTTCAAAACCCAAATGGAGATTTTCTTCAACAAGATACCATCTAGAGATCATTTAGCAAAACCTAGTTTTAATGAAGAAACAAACCCAAAGCAGGTACTGCTTTTAACTATTAGTATTAGAAAATGATCTATATATACTTATTCAAACTATCGTTAATGGAAAGAAAAACACTTACCTTGTACTCTATGAAACACCAAGGACTCTATGTTGAGAAACCAGGTACTAGAAAGAAAATACTAGCTGGCTCGGTGTTAAGAGGGTGTAAAAGCCCAAATCAAAACCCTAGAGAGACTGGAAGAGGGGGCCGAGGGAGGGAGAGAGCTTTAACCCTTTGAAAGAGATCAAGGATTTATATTCTCTCACTCGAGTGCTCAGGGGTACTTCGGTCAGTCTGCCCGCTGCCCATGTTCTGATATTGAGGAGTCGACTTGTTTCAAAAATTCATGAATCTAGGGATTTGGGCAGGATTGCTCATTGCCCGAAACATATTAATACGTGAAGACGATTTAATTTAGATTTTTTTTAATCCCAAAACGATTTTGTTTTTAAAAAAGCCTTAGTATTAGTTTTTTTTTTTAAAAAAAATTACAGCCTTCTTAATTTTATGTCTGTGATAAAAAAAATTTTAAGGGAAAAGATCAAATATTAATTTAACATATACATGGAACCAACATAATATAATAATATAGATCTGGTAAATTTCTGAGTTTAGTTATGAACTAAACTCATAATAACATTAGTTTAGTAATATGTCAAATATAATATAATTGGATTTAATATATGATTGAATTTAAAGCAACTTGAATCTGATAAATTATTGCATTTGTCTCTTCTAAGCTTCACTATACGCTAAACTCAGTAGGTATAAAGGTAGTTAAAGATTCTTGTTGGCACTATGAGTTTCTGTCTTAGAGAATTAACCACCTTAAAACAAGAACAAATATTTTTGTTATTAAAATTAATTTTTTTTAATTTTAATTTTTATTTAAAGTTACTAACTTTATCATTTAAGGTCCTTAAATCTTATTAATAAAAATTGTTTTATAAGCATCAAGACTTCAAGTAACTATTTGTATTTTCTGGGCTAAGAAGAAGAAAATATAAACATGAATGTTTAAATATTAATCACTATTTAAACATGGAATTTTAGGATATCACCCCAATAATCTAAAACTTTTTATTTTTTTTCATCACTGATTAAATCCGGTGACTGCCCCTGCCCTTAATTAGAAAGATTGGTGTCAAAAAAGGAGTAGCTGGAAACTTTCGTGCATCCTAGGATTGCACAACAACAAGAACAACAAGGGCAAGACATGAACAGTTGATAGTTAAGATTCCTGAGTTTAGTTTATTTACTCACATTTTGTCTGCTACAACAACTACTAGTCTACTAGTAGCAGCATGTAGGCAAAGATATCCTGTGGCCTCCTGCCTTCACTTGACAAAGATTTCACAAGTGAGAGTCAAGAGAGGACAAAGCCGAGGCACTGTTTAGTAGCGTGACCTGATAGGCACAGCCCTACCTGGCTAACTCACCTGGCTCAGACCTTTTTTTTTTTTTTTTTTTTTTTTTTTTTTTATTCATTCACTGATTCTCTCTTTTTTGGCGTTTTGTAAGGGGGAAAAAAACATTTTCAGACCCTCCCCAGGGGATCCTAAAAAAGAGTTTACTGATTGTTGTGCACGTGGCAAACTTATCCACATTTTTCAAAGTTTCATGCCATTATTGTTTATTGAAAGGCACAATTTTACTCTGTTTTTTTTTTTTTTAATTGGTGCTAGAACTAAACAGAGTATGCTTGAGCTTATCTTAAATCAGACGGGTCAATGGAATTTCTTTTGTTTTGAATTCTACTTGTTGTTTGTTGTTCAATCTAAATTTGCCTCTTTCATTCATGTAATCTTTGATTTAATTATAAGAAAAACTAATCTTGTAAAGGTTGTATCGGATTTTTAGATAGTAACGATTAATTTTTAAAATATTTTTCGTTGAAAGATATATTAAAATAGTATTTTATTTTATTTTTAAAATTTATTTTTGAAATTAGTACATCAAAACAATCCTAAATCATAAAAATAATTTAAAATAAAAAATAAAATTTATTTTAGAACATAATACACTTGAAAAATTAATAAAAATTATCTTAAATTTTGATCTACAAATTGATAGGATGGGATACTTTCGGAGATACTTGGGTGTAAACTATGTAGTTTCGTCCATGTGATCAACCTATGATCTGTTCACCGATTTATTATATCAAACATTTTTTTTTCTGCTTCTTTTAATTAATTAAGCATGGGTTGATTAGTTTAGAACATAATTCAAGTAAAAGTTTTGTTTGTATATTCAGATACACGCACGCACACAACAACTCCTTGACAATAGAATCCTATGTATTTTTTACTGCTCTCTGTCCGGATTACCGGCCAACGGCACTTGGATACAAAACGCCGAATCAGACTGGAGCGATAGCAGTGAAATGTCCTGCTGATTGTCGGTGAAAATACAAGTTTTCTCGCAAGAAATGAAACAGTGAAAATCTGATAAAAACAAGGACAGACAATTAGGGCAATTCCCATAATTACCCCTCATCAATTCCAGACAATCGAATTTATAAAAGCTTGAATTCATGATTCTCACCTCCATTGTCAGGTGTTTCATTAGCTTCTTAGTTAGTTTTACCAGAAAAAATAAAAACTAGCCTTTGAGTTTGATTCTGCTTAAAACAAAAGGAGGATAAGTTCTATTAACTCTCAAGATGTGGATAAATTAAAGATGGGGAAGATGTAGCTCACGCATTGGTTTAAACAAACTAGTACTTGGGTTTATATCGAGAATGCATCAGGTCCAAAATTAGGCAACAAATACTACTTTAGATTAAGAATTTGCTTTGAATATAGCCAGGACGAGGAGCTTGTTTCCACATTTCTGTCATCTTCTCTGCATGGCATTCTCTCCTGGCTGCCCAAGTTTCAATACACGAATCTTTTGGAGCCTGATTGGACGTTGGCAGTATATTTTTGCCTGTCGAGGAGGATTACTCGGTTTAGCACCAAGAAAGTACCCTTTTAGCGTCGAAATCCAGGTTTTGCTTTATCCTTCATATCCCCTCAAAAGCAGCAAAAATTATTGCCGTGAATCGCTCAGCCAAAAGTGGCGCCTCTGTCTTTGTGCATGTACCCCTTTCACTCCTTTTCCATTTCCTAGCTCACACGAGTCAAAGGAGTACGTGCTAATAATTCATCAGCGGGATTATAGAGTGGAAATAAACGATGCAAGTTTGGATGGTTAAAAGAAAAAGGATTTTTAGTTTTATCTATCACGGAACAAATACATATATCTTGATCCAAAGAGGTCCATGCAGTCCAGAGTCTGGACGTGCTATTATGTGTGTTGAAATCTCGGGTTAGAGATCAGGAAACCGGTACTTCAAGTCAAATCGACGAGAGAAAAACCTATTCATCAACTAGAGTATTTGCTACAAGAACAGGAGCAAGAAATTAAATAAATTACTTGACATCCAACAATTATGACAGTAAATGCAACAGTTGAATTCTCCAGTGACAATGATATGCTGCCTTTCTTCAATTCTACAAGACATGCAATAAGAAAAAGGAAACTTGTACCGAGAATCACAGCACTGAAATGCAATTGATGTAGCCATATTCCAACAAATTCCACAATCCACACCGTTTTGGAATAGCCAATCACACTCTGGAAGAATAGTCATCAGACCTTCAAAATAGCACCTATATTTTCCTAGGAAACCTCCTTTAAACCAGTCTTCTTCAAAGGTGGTATCAAAAGCTTTAAAACCAATGAAGTTACACGCTAGACCAATACACAATATTAGAATACCAATCTGACTAGATATGAATATATTCATAAGTGGAATCCTAAGATAAACAGCTCAAAACAACAAACAAGTAGTCTTATTTGGGAAAAACTAGTAAAGCAAAATTTAAAACAACAAGGCAAGGTTAAAGATTTCTGGTACAAAATACCAGATACAAGCAGATGTATAATAAGAAAGAGTCACCGGCCTCTTGAAACTGCTTCATCCAACTCCTCGATTGATGAGGGAAACAGCTCTATATAACGACTCCCAAGAGTCATCCTATCTTTGGCCATCGCTGCTTTAGAATCTTCTGCATTTGCAAACTCAACAAAGGCTTCCCCAGTTGGCCTACCCTCTGAATTCATCGTAATATGAATCGAATCTTCAGATAAAACAAAATCTTTAAAGAATTCCATTATGTCATCCTTGCCAGCTGAAAATGGCAGTCCCCTCAATCGTAATACCCCTGTATGTTCAGCTAAGTCCTTTCCCTCATCGTAAGATTTAGCCCTGGAGATATTTCGTCGTGGTGAACCACGAGATTCTGAAACTTCATTTGCTATTGCCTTGTAATAATCCTGCCTCTTACTACGAAAAACCTCAACATATCTCCTGCCCATGTTCTGCCTGTTCTTTTGAAGTGCAAAATCAACTTGAAGAGGATACCCCAAAACACAAAAAGCTTCACCAGTGAACTTGCCACCCTTGTGAACAAAAAGAACATCAACTATGTCCAAACCACGAAAGAACTCGGTCACATCAGTTTCTGTGCAGTCAAAAGGAAGACCACGAAGGCGGACAACAGGAAAAGGTGGAGGTGGCTGGCTAACATATCCATAGGGAGGTGTGTTGTACATAAAACTTGAACCAGGGGAATTCCCATAGAATGAAGGACCCTGATCAACCATTCGCTGACGTTTTGCACCCATTTCACGTCCATCAGGACCGTCAGGATATCTACTTCAATTTTTTTAAAAAATCAAGTAGGCAAATCACATGAGAAGCTCCCCAATACTTTATGCACAGAATCATGCACAATTATGTGCAACTACATCCAAGAATATCACCAGAGATTTATGCTTTTGTTCTTTAAAGGTTGGTATTCTTTTATCAATTAAGAAAAATTAAAAACATATATATAAAAAAATTCCAAGGCAAGAAATAAAATTGGCATCCCAGAGCCTTGAATGAACACAAGATTCCAGATGTAAAAAGTTCAAAGTTATTTATGTCATCTCAGTGTAACTGAATGATTTGTTTACTGGTCTTAATGCATCCAGAACATCTTAAGTGCTTATCAATTCAGTCAGACTCATTTTAAATTTTCTTCAAGAAAATCAATTAGAGTTTTTAAGTGGAACATGCTTATTAATGTTCTTTTTTTACTAATGGGCATATTAGCAATTTGGGCTGTCTGAGGATTGATGAAAAAATGAGATACATGAACAATTAGAAGAGCTTGGTTTAGCTTCTCGAGAAGCGAAGTGAGATCAAGTTACTGGACGATAAAATTATTGGAAACCTTCAATTAGAAATCTGAAATTATGACTTTTAGGACCTAAACTTACCTTAGAAACCACATGATAGGTTTCAAATTCATGGTTCCACTAAAAGATACTCCACTCCCAAATCTTACTCATTTCCTTGCATGTTTAACATTTATTCTATCCATAAGCTTAGACCAGTGCCCCCGAATAAACTAACTGGATTCTCATCCTTAAGCTGTCTGGGATTCCAAAATTACTATATGATTGAACTATGTTCTCCTTGACCTACCAAAAGAATAAGAGATCAAGCAAGATCGGAAATAAAAAAAAGTATGGTCTACAACCTCCCTTTAAATAGAGGAATGCGCATAAATTAGAATCTTATGTCCATTGGAAATGCACCAGTAAGTTTGTACGTGCTAGGTTGAACTTGCATGATTTGTAGATTTAAATTGTCATGCAAACACATTTGTCCTTGTTTTTTTTAAAAAAGGATGTTTTACATCCTTGATGGGAATACTCGAAAAATTAAAATGGACTCCTAAATGCCTGTTAGTATTGTTGTTCTTTAGAAGCACAACTGTTTTTTTTTTTTTGGAGGGGGGTTTCTAAAAGCAATATTTGCTTAAAATATGTTTTTCTTTAAAAACAAAGCTTGGTCACCCTTTGTGTGTATTGAAATTTTGCGTTGCCCGCCCCCCCCCCCCCCCCACTCTCCCTTTTTTTAGTTTCTTCAGGCAGGTAAGATCCCGTGGTTGGTTGAGGCAACACACCATGATGTAGCTGCCCCGCGGGTATTCCATCAAGTTGAGCTAAGTCATCCTCTGTCCTCATTCCCATGAAAAGGATCAGTGGAAATGAGCCTTCCAATCATAGATACAGACTCACAACCTCTCCCCAGCAAATCACTTCACAGTAGGAAGTGAACTCTTAACCCCAGGCCACCAGCTTTCAGTGATTTCATAATGGTGTCTCACAAATATTAAAACATCACAATAACTAACATCAATATGTAACTTTAGGATATCATGAGATGATGCTATTTCGCAGTTCTAATATCACTTCCTTTTGTTTACAACAGCCTGCATAAGTCTATATATTCATTTATTCCATTTCAATCTCGCTGATCAAAATAATAAATTTGTAAGACACCATCTTAGCCTACTTGTAGTTAAATCCCTTCCCTCTCGAAAGCATCAAATTAGCAAAACTAGTACAAGTAACGGCATGTTATAAATTACAGCGGCCCACAATATTTCACAAGAATCGATAGGTGGATTTATTCACCCATTTTAATAGTTGAAAATATATCTGAGCAAAGTATTTCCAAAATACTAAAAGGTCAACCATTGACATTAAGACACCGCCTTCTGCCCCAACATCAATCACTAAATCATAGATTAATAATAAAACCAGCTCTTTGCGTTCCTAGTATAACCATTTTCTTTCTGTAAGCATCTCTAAAGAGCTATAGTTACTGAATGGTTAATTTTTTAAGAGCTCGAGATCAAATTAAACAAGAACAAATCACACCCAGATAATATAATCAAAGATACAGCAAGCTAGGCAACAAAACAAAAGGCACCAACATAGCCTCTTGATATAAGCAAAAGATTAACAGCCTCTTGCGCAGAAAAAATAAGAAATTAATGGCATAAAGAAAATAAATAAAAAGAACCCAATTACGAGAACCAATTAACAAACCAGAAGAAATAGAAGGAAATCGTTTTGAAGAAAGATTGGATTGTAGAGAAAAAAAGAAAAAAAGGTTTTGAGTTGGGAAAATCACGCACGTACCCTCTATAGAACATTTCCTTTTCGATTCTCTTGAATAAGTGCGTGCGTGCGTGCTTAGCTTGCAAGTGTGAAATTGCTTCTTTTGTTCGGGTTGTCCTTTCTTCTTGCTGGAAACTGAAGCTCTCTAGGCCCCGAAAGGCTTTTTTAGTTTTGCTAGGGAAACCGATGCTGGAATGATGGTGTTTAGTTGTTTACCATTATCCCACTGCTAACGACGTCGTTTTATTATTTATCTATGTGTCAAAAATAAGATTTTTTATAGAATAAATTTAGTCGTGATCCTCCTGATGGATTTCGACTCCAAATAATCTCAGATCCAATTTATAAAATTAGGTGGTCTTTAATGTCTATAAAATTAATTTACTCAACACTTCATGTATTTCTAGTTAGACAAATTAAAAAAAAACAATTATAAAATTTGATTGGTCATGCCTACAATTCAAACACTAAAAAATTTTAAATTATATGAGAATTGATTTGATATAATCTTGATAAATTTACGAGTCCAAGAGCAATCCATACAACTCGTACAAACATAGTTTTACAAAAAAATTCAAAATGATATTTTTTTAATATTAAGATAAAAACATATTTGATTGATTTGAGTCAACTCAGATTAACATGTCAAATCTGCGATCTAAGTTATGAGATTATGATAACCCCATAGAAAACAAATTAAACAGGAAAAGCTCGAACGACCTTCAACAAAAGGGTACCTGTACCCGAAACCGACACAGGTGGGTAGGTAGAGAATACCTAGGGGCGCGAGACAACTCTCTCTAAGGAACTCGGCAAAATAGCCCCGTAACTTCGGGAGAAGGGGTGCCTCCTCACAAAGGGGGTCGCAGTGACCATGCCCGGGCGACTGTTTACCAAAAACACAGGTCTCCGCAAAGTCGTAAGACCATGTATGGGGGCTGACGCTTGCCCAGTGCCGGAAGGAATTATGAAACTTAATTTTCAATCAAATCAATGTTGAAAGATGAAATTGAAAAATAATCAATTAATTTTTTTTTAATAAAAAGTAACTAGAGTTAACAGGTCAAACTCACGATTCGAGTTATAAGATTGAGATAATTTTATGGAAAACAAATCGATTATAAAAGAAATCAATTGAAAAAAACATAAAAAATGATCAGAGTCAATCTGTCAAACTCATAAATTGAGTCATAGACTAAGATAAGTTCATAAAAAAAATAAAAAAAAGACTTGATTTAACCCGGGTTAATCTGTCAAATTCACAAATTTGATCATAAAATTGAGATAACTCGGTAGAGAGCAAGTTAAAATACATTATGAAGTTTAATTTCCAATAGTCATGTCGGATCAATGTTGAATGATGGAATTTGTAAAAATTTTAATTAAAAAAATGACTAAAAAAATAAGTTAAGTCAATACGGGTTAATCTGTTAAACATTATTATTGGGTCATGAGACTGAGATAATATAATACAAAGCAAATAAAAAAAAAACATGAAATCTAATTCCAAATAAAACACAATATTAAATGATGAAATTAGAAGAAAAAAAAATCAATGAAAAATAAAATTCGAGTCAATTGGGTTAGCCCACCAAACCCGTGACTCGGTCATGGGACGAAAAAAACCGAATAAAAAAAATTTAATATTGAAGGACTCATGACATGGTCATAATACCGAGATAAATAAAATAAATCATTAAGTTTAATTCTCAATCAACCCAACATCAAAGGATGAAATTGAAAAAAAAACTAATTAAAAAAAAACATCGAGTCAACCGAGTTAACTTATCAAATTAGATTAACCTGTTAAACCCGTAATTCATACCATGAAAGTGTATCATTTAATAAAAAACAAATTTAATATTAAAAAATAAAATAATTAAAAAAACACAAAAATATTCCAATAAATAGTAAAAGGATATAGTAAAATCCCCGCATCTTTAGTTTATTTTAGTTTAAAGTTAATTAATATACTTGAGGTGCTCGCTTGCTTGATTTGGGCTTAAAAAGTGAGCTTGGGTTGAGAGCCCAGTTTGAACCAAAAGCTAAGAAATCAAGCCCAACCAATCTCACGCGCAGACCGCAGGGTGGTATGGTATAGCACTGGCGTGGACGGTGGACGTGTGCATACGATTTACGGATTTAGGACTTTACGTCTGCTTTGACCATGTACGCCACAGACATGGATCAGCTATAGCTTAGCTTTTAGCTTTATTACCAAGACAAGAGTTGCAAGTTTCAGACAGAACAGAACAGAACAGAATCTATTTATTGCTTGCACGGTTCAGGAACACAGGAGTATTCTCACGCGCTTGCACTCCTGAGCAGTGTGTATATATAATAATAATAATAATTTAATCCGAACATAATAAATACTTACCTGATTTAAATGAGTAGAAATTTTTTAACCTGAAAAATGATGAGTAAAGAATTAATATTGTTAAACCCGTTCTTAAAACCTGCTCCGAACCGTTTAAATCTAATTCAAAATATATAAACAAGTACATAAATAACATCTATCATTTTATCATTTAATACACATACAAAATTCAAATATATATATATTAATTATTTTTATTTTTTATTTATTAATAAATAATAACAAATAATAGATACTCGCATTCCCATTCCCATTCCCTTCTCTGCCTACATAGAAAAGTCCAAGTCTAGCTGCGTCCTTACAGGTTACTACTTGCCTAAACCATGTGAAATGCCCCCATTCAAATTTTATTTCCTGTCTGTCATTTTCTCTCTCGCCTCCCAAACATGAGCACCGCTTTTAATAATTCCTTCTGTCTATGATACGCCACGAGACTTCATGAAGTTTATCACCATGCTAGTTTAATCACACAATAGGTTTTTTTTCGTGTGTGCTAATAAAACCGCAAGGCATTATTATTTTCTGTCAATTTCTATTCTATATTCCGTTTATGGATGGATTGGCCTTGTTCATAGTTCATACAAGAAAACAAACAGCCATATTTTTCACACAAAGTTGATGAATTGAATTGAAAGATATTTTGCCCGTAACTTCTGCTAGCTCTTGTTAGGAGTGTGACTGTTCAAGCGCGGAGCATCTCACAAGCATACACACGCTAACTCTATCCTTTCACCGTCCACAAGTCTATGGTTTGGTCGAGACCACGTAATTCTCGAAAAAAACACTACCTGTCTTCGTTTACCTCTTTTGCTCCCGCTAGTTTCCAATTTCCATCAGTGACTCGGAGTGTCCGGCGACTCAGTTCCACATTGTAATATTGAGCGTGGGCATAGATAGAGTTACCGTTTGAAACTCTCCAGCCTAAACGGTATGAAGTATGCGAGGCTTCTTGTTCACTTTAACACGTTCATATACACCAAAAAACACGTGGAACAGGGGAGCCACCAAATTAGAGAAAAATCTGTCCAGGTACTTTGGTTAGACTCTGGAAATCAAGAAAAGAAGCTGTAAAACTTTGATTTTTAAACGTGTTAACCCCTCGTCCCTTCTGGCTTGGAGAATTTTGGACCTCAAAATTTTGTTTGGTCACGACTTGTCACACCTTCTTAAGAACACACCTTTTACATCCTTCCCACTTTCCTTGCTCCATTATACCTCTCTCTCTTCAAGCACCCTCCTAATTCTCTTTCCGTTCATGAATCTTTGACTACAAACGTGTATCTCCCATTTTATTGGATACCCATTTGCACTTACTTGATTTCTGTTATTGGGTATCTTTGTATTTTATTCATTAACACCAAAGAAACATCAAGCTCAGCCATAATCTTGACTAGGGTATTGATATACTTCTGAAGGATTCCCTTAAGCTGAAATTTGGCGGAGAGAAATGGTGGGAGCTTTATCTGTAATGGGCTCATCTGTGGTGGATCCACACACGAGTCCATGTTTGTGTTTGGATTCGCTGCCCACAACTCATATTGGTCTTAAGAACAGTGGAGATTTGGCTTTGCAAAGGAGTTCAATAAAGAGAAAGCAGTTAACAAGGCCAGGATCATTGGAACTGGGGAGTTCTTTCGTGGACTCATGGCATGATTGGAGGCTCTCATCAAAAGCTATTTCAGGAATCGTTAGTAAGAGCTCAAGGAAACAGAGAAAGGATAGGGGACTTGTGATTGTCAGCGAGTTGGCGGGGCAATATGAGGATAGTTTTGAGGATGTCAAAGCGGTAAGCTTTTATTGTTGTTTGATGCATTTATTAGCTCTATATTTATTAGCTCCCCCTCCCCCTCCCCCTCTATTTTGGCCTGTAGATGATGAAACTCAGATGTCAATAATCATGAATTCATGTCTGTGTTCCAAATATGCTGCTGTTACAATGTCTTGAAGCGAAAAGCCTACTTAAATAAAACTCGTCAAGTTAAATTCGGAAAAGGAATGCCACTCAAAGGAAATTAATATGCTGAATGTAGAAGACTATGGCTGCATAAATTATTAGCTAATTAAACATGGTGTCACAAACATTTCCTTTTGCTAGTAGTTGCTAATATAAAAATAATAAACTTAGCTATCAACTGAATAACATAATGGATATCAAATCAAATGATCGTTTATAAATCATAAGCTTAGATTGATAATTTTTTACAGAACCGTAGTGCGTATCTCAATCCCCTCTTTGATTTGCTTCTGGAAGCATGGGATATACAGTTACAGTTACTGCTGGATTGTGTGATATAAAATTTCCCTGTTCTTTGAAATAAAAGTTTTCTGTCCATGAATTTCAAGAACATTGATAACTATTGACATGCCTATGTTAATGATAGTGCTTTGTAATTTTCTTTTATGCTGATCAAGATGCTCCTGCCTACAGCAACTACTCAATTATTTCACATACAAAGCTGTAAGGACTGTACTTAACCAGCTCTACGAGATGAATCCAACACAATATACATGGTTTTATAAGTAAGTGGAGTCTTCACTGGGCCAAGACTAATGCTTCTCCTTGTACTTTTCTTATTTATTTACGCTTTGTTTTCCTTTTATTTTTCCAACCAAACACCTTTTCGCACATTTGGTTATTTTTAAATGGAATGGATGCGATTTAAATAGCTTTTAAGCCCTGTAAGTTGAGAATCTCACGTCAAAAAGGCAGCACCCAGGTTTCTCATCCATGAAAACTTAAGCACTGAAAGTAATACACACGAGACATATAGATTTATCAACGCAGGTAATTTTGGAATAAATGACAAGTACTTCCAGATATCCTAACTGTAGATGCAGGTTGTGTGTTGACATGAAACCATTATAACATGAACATTTTCATCAAGTGCATGCTGGACTATCTATCAAGTATTCTGATTAGTGATTGTTCTATTCCTTTTTCCTATTGAGTTTGCTTATTTCTATATTTTGGCAGTTTTGTTGCGCATAATAAGCCAGGAGATGGCAAGCGTTTCCTTCGCGTTCTCGTGAAGGTAGTCTTTTTGTAAGCCTTTATGTGTAACTTGATTACCTTGAAACTGCTTCAATGGTTTCCCCAGATTTTCACGCTACGCGGATTTTCCCTTAACTAGCTTAATTGATTGCTTGCCTTACTTTTGACATCCTTTTAGGGCACAAGATGCAAGATATATGTGCTTTTTTCGCTCAATTTTTCTCAGCAAACAAGTGTAATTTTCACATGGTCATTAAAACGAATAATGTATTTTAGCAAATACAGGTAGATAGAGGATAGAATTGTAAGAGTAACAACATTTGAATGGATTCATCCTTTTTACTGGCAGGAGAAGCAGGACCTTGCAGAAAGAGTGATGGTCACACGCCTTCACTTGTATGGGAAATGGATTAAGGTAATTGACTGCCGCTTTTGCTTTGACATGTAAATTAAGCACATAAATATGTAAAAGGTATTTTCTTGTTATTGTGATGTAGAAATGTGATCATGCTGAGATATATAAAGAAATCTCTGATGAGAACTTGGAGTTGATGCGTGAACGGCTCAAAGAGACTGTGATATGGCCATCAGATGACACAAACACAGAGAAGATTGGCTGAAGGGATGGCAGATTTATATTCATTCTCTCGTTCTGTCTGCTGTCGTGTTTTTAGTGCAGGTTTATCTTGGGTTCAATATCAACCCATTTGGTTCCAAAGATTGTCTTCTTTATACTATTATTTTTCTCCTGTTAACAAGACATGATAAATATATTATATATAGACATTACTCATCAGTCTAGATACCATAAAAAAGAAGGATTTGAATTAATTGAAGGGTTTTGGTGTACCATACTCCATGACATGGTTTCGAGACATGGATTTTTAGGGACTTGCAGAGTAAGTCATTATGTTTCAGAAGAAGAGTCGAGGAACAAGCATATATCCTTAATTTACAAAAAAATATGTATGTATGTATGTATGTATGGATGTCGTGGTTTAATTTACAAGTTGATACCATGTGCTACAACAAGGATCATCGATTACATACAAAAGTTAATGCATCACGGAAAGGGATCTGCTGCCCCCACAAATCGAGAACCACACTGCTCTCTAACTGGAAAAACTGAAAGCATGTGATCCCTACAAAAGAAAGAATTGAACAGAAGAAGGAAATATGGCTCAGATAACTAGCAATCACCATCTCCAATTTAAAACTCGAAGGGAAATTGACTAATATGTAGCAAAATAGTTTATGGTTAATGCCAGCATCTTCACCTACTAAATGAAAAGGTAGAGAATAAAGAGCGTATATCCATGCCAATATGATGCTATATTAATCGAGTAATTGACACCGGTCCAACCAGTTTGATGGAAGTAAATTTTATAGCAGAGCTACTTGTGTGCCAAGGAAAATAAATTAACTATTTTAAACAAATAAAAGATTTTGTTCAATGACAAAGTCCATCGAAAAGGAGAGAAATTTGCCAATTAAATATACCATCACAACCCAGTCAAAATTTAAATGAGCACCAACCTTCACTGCAGCATAATGTTTCAAGCTTCCAGAGAAATGCTGGACATATCTTACAAAATAAGGTCAAGACCAAAGATTGTTCTGCATTTATCTCTCCTCTTTGTGCTAGATTCAAGGGATGCATACAGATGATCATGTGAGGCCATCACCAAAAGTCATAGACTGAGTCATCATTGTTCTTACACGAAGCTGCAAAAAATATAGTACTGGAACATTAGTAAAACAGTTAAAACAAGTAAAAGGGTGTTCCAAACTCAGGTATAAGTTCAGTGACCTTCACGTCAAGGCAGGAATCATTAACCATGTTCCTTATTTGAGATACCATGCCCGCATTCTTAAGTTGTACTAGCCGACCAAATGCACCAGGACAAGGGAATGTGAGATTTACTATCATCCAGACAGCAGCTGTACGTAACCTGCTATCACTACACTGCAAGAAATTGATCATGAAAGATTGGGCTCAATTATCTGCTCGGACAAGAAGTTGCTGCATAACTATTTCCTTATGAAACTCATTTCCACTTGCCACGTTGCAAAGAAGATACATTCCCTACATGATAAAAATTTTAATTATCTATTAGCAGTCTATAAACAGCAGTACACTGTAAATCCCCCCGAGACCCACTTTTTTCTTGCATGGTTTCAATCATGATTGGTAGAAACAATAGTTGCACAGTATGTTACCTTTCCCAATGCTCTTCATCATTCAAAAAGTAGACAGATTAAACATAGAGACCTAATTAAATCATCCAGCATATAGTTGTAGGCACATGTCACAAATGTCTTGTTAATATAAACTAGTCTTGTTTCCCCTGCCGACATTTTACTGAGCTTACTTGATAAATGACATTTTTACTTGCATATCAACAATCTTCACATGGAAATGCAAAAGTTCATCTCGATGATAGAGCTGAGATTTGCCCTCATCCCAGAGTTCACAGATTAATACCCGCTGACCATAAAAGACAACCAACCATCACACAGCAAGATAATTAACCTACTTATGTTTAATAACTAATGCACCATGGCGTCTCTGAGATTTCTTGCTAATATTAGGAAAGGTGTATGTTCATGCAGCCATGTTTTTATGCAGCCATGTTTTTATCAATGATGTCAAGACTTTCTTATAAATAACAAATTCCATGTAGAATGCAAGTTGTTTGTGTCCCTGTATGTTCATTATCCTTCAACAGTACACTAGCTTGTATTGTTTAATTTCTCAATATGCATGTCTAAATTTTCAATGTGGAACTTGCAATCTTCAAGCTTGTCAGCCTCTACCTTCAATGGAAAATCATTGATGTGCCTTAAAATATGAAACAACTATGATGATTAGCAAAGTGAGCAAGAAGATCAACAGTTTTAATATGTGACAGTCCCGCGAGAAGTTTCTTTTCATGATCAATGCTAAGGATATGGAAAGAGCACCTCAATTTAACATCAAGTTACTGTTTTCTTTTCTGATAAATCAGATGCCGTGGTGACAATCTCAAGTGAACATCAAGTTACAGTTTTATTTTTGATAAATCAGAAACAGTGATGACATTTAAAAAAAAACACAAAGGAAGAAGAAACCTTTTGGAATGAATACATATAATGATGAATGTAAGAACACATAATAATACATGTGGTGGATGTACACGCAAGAATCTCCTTACAATTTTCAATCGATGTTCTGTTATAATGCATGTGCATGTTTTGCAATTTTTTCCTCTTTCATGTCCATTAGTTTTTTCTAAAAAAGTTATTAAAAATCATTCAGCACTCATGGGATCAATTGAACTTAACGAAAACAGCTTAGGCTACAACCTTTATTGGGTGTGGCAGCAATCCACTATGGCTCCTGCATTGGGTGTGGCAGCAATCCAACTGATCGAATCAAATTGTTTCTACATTCTATAATTCCGCACACATATATATTACTCATGGTTTTGACATTGTAAAGACAACCAATCATATCCACAGCTATGTAAAGCAACTAATTGGACATTTTCAGCTGAAAGATCATAAATGCAACCAAAGTATCTGAAAACAACCCTATTCATTAAGAACAAAGCTGATGAACTGGAAAATGTTCATCCACATACCATCATGATAATGCCAAAAGTGACAGACATCATCCCCTAGTTAAGCAGCATGGCTTGATTGCAACATCAGATGACGGGCTATGTTTAAAACAACTTCTGCAATAATAGAAGACTCACCATCCACAAAACAGTTACGCAGTTACAATAACAATTAGTAACTGAAATGACAAACCAGATATCACAACATTTCACTATTATACAACATGGATTGTAAACCTTCTGGGTGAAAAATCATAAATTATTATATAAACAAGATAGACTATATATCCCTTTCTTAGTAGTTTCTCAACAGTCATTACCAAAATTATACTATTTGGTATGATATTTCTTTTTCCTCTAAACTCCACCCTTTTACCTCCCTCACCCTCACCCTGAAGAGTTACTACTTTTGTAAAACAATTTATTTGAGCTCTATATGCTACTAGCCAATCCATCCTAAAATCAAGTCAAAATCGTACAATTCTATTGGTAACAAATCTACCCTCATTTCAAGATCTCCTATCTCTACCCGACAGCCTATATAGACATGCTCAATAATCACTGTTTCTCCCAATGGTGTACTAATTACTACCCCTTTTTCTACTCTATTGGGTTTTATATTCAACTTAGATTTCTATTTTTTAGCTACAAAAGAATGGGTAGCACCCGGATCAATCAATGTATACACATGCTAAGATTCTAATAGCAAAATACTTGCAACAACATCAGTGGCAGCTTGTACATCCTCCTGAGTCATGTGGAAGACTCTCCCCTGAGCTCTCCCCCCCATACTCTAGGTCAGCCTCTAATAGCATTGGCCCTAGATTGAGTAGATCTTCCTGGTCTGTCTACAGTCACTGACTGCTGTTAACTTTGTACTAAAAACCCCTGTCTCTGAGTCTGCTTAGCAATCCTCTGGGGACACTCTCTTACAGTGTCCCGTCTCTCCACAATGATAACAAGCAGCATCCAGATAAGGGCAATCTCTCCATCAATGCTCCTGTTTGCAACTATAACATCTACCAGGTATAGTTGAGCAATCTCCCGGATGTCTACGATCACACCTCACACATAGAGGGTATGTAACTATCCTAGTCCTTTCAATAGCTCCACCTGGCAAACTAGTCTGTGGACGTGACTGTCCTCCTTGAGAACTCTAAACAGGTCTACCCGATGCAATCCTTGACCTAAGATCTCCTCCCTTTTTTCGAAACTGGCTATACTGTCCCCCTTTTCCCTTCTTCGAAAAAGGAGGTCTCCCTGTAAAGGATGCAGGATCTTTGTGCTTTCCTGTCCCTAATGAACTATGTCCTCAAGGGACTGAGTGACCTCAATCAAATCCCTCACTATCAAGAAGTGTAATGCAGCTAATCCCATCCTCAGTTCCTGACGAAGTCTATCTCTGAGTCTCTTAATCCGATGCAGCTCGGTAGGTAGATAGACAGAAGCAAACATAGAAAGGTCTTGAAACTGTCTCTCATACTCCAATACAATCAGATCTCCTTGTCTAAGAGCCAAAAACTCCTGCTCCTTTGTCTTCCGATGCTGCCGAGAATAATACCGGTTCTCAAACTCTGTCCGAAAATCCCTCCATCTAAGTATCTCTGCAGCTTGTCTCTCTCTCTCTCACACAATATCCCACCAAGTCTGGGCTCTATTAGATAACAGCTGTGTAGCATAGTCCACTCGAAGCTCTGCTGGCTCTGCAATTTGATCCATAGATCTTGTTAGAGAGATCTCCTCTGCTAATTGTGTAACTGAAGAGAGATTTCCTCTTCTCAATCAAAACTGATTGAGTAACCGAAGATCAGTTTTGATTCTTAGTAATTATAGTTTTTAATGCTATTTATAATTCTTGTAACAGTCAAACAAATTCTGCTATATATATAGCTGTATATTGTAAACAGAGGTAATAAGAAAAACCATTTTCTACATGGTATCAGCCTAAACCTACGATCCTCAACTATTTCTCTCTTCTTTTAGCGTTTCTCTTCCTCTTCTCTTTTTCTTTCTCATGGCCACCATCTCTTCGGCTCTCTCTCAGAATACTGCTCAATTCACCAAACTTACTGAAACCAATTATCTCACTTGGCTTCGGCAAATCAAGCCCTATCTTCACGGTGCCAAACTTTGGGGATATGTTGATGGCACCATTCCTGAACCATCTCTCACCATCCTGACTACTGACAATCAATCTGCAAGATCCATTCCTAATCCTGATCATGCTAGTTGGTTCATCATCGACCAACAAATTGTTAGCATCCTCACCACCACTCTGACAGAAAACATTTCACAGCTTACCATTGGTTTCGACACATCAAAGGCAATTTGGGACTGTCTTGACCGTCACTTTTCCTAAAAGTCTGTAGCAAGTGCAACCAATCTCAAAATGCAACTTCTTGATCTCAATAAAGGCACTCAATCTGTTGACACTTATCTTCGTCATGCTAAATCAATTGCTGATGCTTTGATTTCTATTAACAAGCCTGTTCCTGATGAAGATTTAGTCATCGCCACTCTTCATGGTCTTGGCCCTGATTATCTCATGCTTCGTACTGTCCTCACTCAAAATCCTCCTCTTCCAGATTTCATAGAACTTCGAGCTCGAATTCTCTCTTTTAATGCTCAACAATCTCGTCCTGCTGATTCTCCTACAGCCATCGCTCTTTTCAATCACTAACAAAATCCTTCTACCCGTCGTGATCACCGCTCTAATACCAGCCACCAATTTCCCACCAGTGGTCGTCCCAACAATGGTCGCTTCAGACGTGGTCGCTATTCTCAGCAGCACACCACTCCACAGTCACAGGTTGGGTCTTCTTTTCCTATGCAACAACAACATGTGCCTCCATTGGGGCCATTTACTTCACCAGCTTGGGCTGCTCGTCCTCCATCAAATGGTATTCTTGGCCCAGCACCTCAATGGTGTCCCAATTGTCACTCAAGTCACCATGGACTTTCTCAATGTCCACATAGATTTTCTGGTCCAAACACTGCCACTCCATTTGCTGGTGTCCATTATGCTGCTGATCCAAACTGGTACCCGGACACAGGTGCAACTCATCACATGACAGCTATGCCCGTCAATAATTCTCAACCTTATGGTGGGCTGCATTATGTCTATATGGGTAATGGGGACTCAATATCTGTTTCCCATACTGGTAACCTTCCTTTTTCATTAGGCTCTTCCACCTTCACTTTACAAAATGTCTTCCGTATTCCATCCATTCGTAAAAATCTTCTATCTGTTGCTCGTTTCACTAAAGATAATCATGTTTTCTTTCTCTTTGCACCTGACTTCTATCAAATCTATTGCTTACGCACTGGATGTCTATTGTTTCAGGGCCCTTGTAAAGATGGTTTGTAACCGCTTAATCTATCAAGCGTCTCTACTTCTCCACAAGCCCTTGCTTTCGTTCACTCCTCTATCTGGCACAATCGTTTGGGTCATCCGTCATCAAATGTCTTCGCTCGTCTAAGTCCTACAATTAATTCCAAATTGTCTTCTCCTTCTTTTTGTCGAGACTGTGCATTTAGCAAGTCTCACCAATTACCTTTTAATTCCAACAAAGAGATTGCTACCACTCCTTTTCATATTATACATAGTGATGTTTGGTCCTCCTCTACCATTTCTATAAGTGGTTTCAAATATTATGTTCTATTTACTGATGAATTCTCACGCTACACTTGGATTTACCCCATGCGTCGCAAAAATGAAGTCCTCACTCATTTTCAAACTTTAGTTGCCAAGATTCAAAACATCTTTCACCAAACCATTCAATTTCTTCAAAGTGATAATGGGACAGAGTATGTCAATAATGCCTTTTCTCATTATTGTAAAGCCTTGGGAATTCAACAAAGATTTTCTTGCCCCCACACACCACAACAAAATGGCCTTGCCAAACGTAAGCACCGCCATATTGCTATAATGACTCGCAGTCTCCTTCTCACTTCTGGTACTCCACATAATCTTTGGGTTGAAGCTGTTTTAACCTCTGTTTACCTTATTAATATTCTTCCTACACCCACTCTGGATTGGGATACTCCACATACTCGTCTCTATGGTAGCCCTCCTTCCTATTCCTCTCTTCGGGTTTTTGGATGTTCCTGTTTTCCTCATCTTGGGTCTTATGTCTCTGATAAACTGTCGAGTTGTAGAGTTGAGTGTGTCTTTCTTGGTTATAGTTCTCAACACAAAGGTTATTGTTGTCTAGATCCTACCACCGGTCGTGTCTATATTTCTAGGCATGTTATTTTTAACGAAACAATTTTTCCTTATAAACAATTGCAGGCACATTCAGTTCCCGACGCTGGCTCATTGGAATTCACACTTTTGTCTAGCTCAGAACTCCCACAGCTTGCTCCTTCTGATCCAAATCCACTTGCTGAGAACAACAACTCTCCTTATCTTGTGTCTCATCCAGAGCAGCATGAAGTTGGTATTGAATTCCCGATTACATCATCATTGGCTCCATCCCAGTCTATGGCGCCCACCGCCGCTCCCATTCTCACTTATCAGCGCCGACGTTCATTACATCCAGTTACCTTACAGATAGAGTCCACCTTTCTTCAGCCATTTGCCCCTGATGCAATTGTTCCACAGCTGGTCTCACGTGCTTCTTCTCCTGTCTCTAATCCTCTAGCAACATCCACATCTTCATCATCTGCTCCTCAGTCTCTTCCTGCGCAGTCCTCTCCACCTAAGAGGACATGTCTACAGCATGGTATTGTGCAACCTAAAATTCACACGGATGGAGCTATCAAATATCCAATTCCTCGTGCTCTCCTCAATGTCATTGAAACTACAGAGCCCACATGCTACACTCAAGCTTCTAAACATGCGATATGGCGTGCTGCAATGGCTGATGAAATCAATGCTTTGCTGAAAAATAAGACTTGGACATTGGTTCCTCCTTCTTCCTCTCAAAATCTTATTGGCTGCAAATGGGTATTTCGAGTAAAGCATAACCCAGATGGCACAATTCAACGTCATAAAGCACGACTTGTGGCTAAAGGATTTCATCAACAACAAGGTATAGACTATACAGATACCTTTAGCCCTGTTATTAAACCTGCAACTATTCGTGTTGTGCTTTCTCTTGCTGTATCTAGAGGCTGGTCACTTCATCAATTGGACGTAAAGAACGCATTCCCTCATGGCCTTCTTAAAGAAGACGTCTATATGACTCAACCACCGGGATTCATCAATCAGTCACGACCATCTCATGTTTGCAAGCTCAACAAGGCCATTTACGGCCTCAAGCAAGCTCCCCGTGCATGGTTTCACAGAATGACATGCTTCTTATTATCAATTGGCTTTGTTCAGAGCTTGGCTGATTCATCTCTGTTTGTTTTCCAACACGAGTGTTATACAATTTATTTTCTCCTCTATGTTGATGACATTGTGGTCACCGGTAGTGATGATCGACTTTTACAAAGTTTTATTGATGCTTTAAGTTGGGGCTTTGACATCAAAGATCTTGGAAATCTACACTACTTTCTCGGTTTGCAGGTTACATCCCACAATAAAGGTGTTCATATCAGTCAACTCAAATATGCATATGATCTTCTCGTGAAACATGATATACTGCTTAGTAAACCTGTGAGTACTCCGATGTCAGCAAATGATACTCTCACTTCTAATGATGGTGCTCTCCTTCCCAATCCATCGGTCTTTCGGGAAATTGTTGGATCCTTACAGTACTTGACAATCACTCGCCCTGACATTGTCTTTGCTGTTAATTCTATTGCTCAGTTCATAAGTCAACCACGCATCCCTTACTTAATTGTTGCTAAGCGCATACTTCGCTACATCAAAGGCTCACTTGACCATGGCTTGTTGTTTGGTCCTCAGCATCATCCTACTTATCTTACTGCCTATGCGGATGCTAATTGGGCTGGCTGTTCAGAATCTCGCCGTTCAACATCTGGTTATCTTGTTTATCTTGGCACTAACTTGGTCTCTTAGTGCTATAAAAAGCAACCTACCATTGCTCGTTCCAGTGCTGAGTCTGAGTATCGTTCTCTTTCCCATGCTAGTGTAGAGACTACTTGGTTAGCCTACTTGCTCTATGAACTTGGTGCTTGTATTCAGTTTCCCATTCTCTTGCATTGTGATAACCTCAGTGCTACGTACATGACTTCTAATCCAGTATTCCATGCCCGCACTAAACATATTGAACTTGATTATCACTTTGTTCATGAGAAGGTTGCACTTGGAAGTCATCGTGTTTGCTTTATCCCTTCCATAGATCAGCCTGCCGATCTGCTCACCAAGCCTCTTCACAAGAATCGTCATGTTCTTTTTACTCGCAAACTTGTTCGTGCAGGCCCGCCAAGTTTGAGGGAGGGTGTTAGAGAGATCTCCTCTGCTGATTGTGTAACTGAAGAGAGATTTCCTCTTCTCAATCAAAACTGATTGAGTAACCGAAGATCAGTTTTGATTCTTAGTAATTATAGTTTTTAATGCTATTTATAATTCTTGTAACAGTCAAACAAATTCTGCTATATATATAGCTGTATATTGTAAACAGAGGTAATAAGAAAAACCATTTTCTATAGATCTCTTTATCCTCCGCAGCCAGCTTCCAACTATCTCAGCATCCTCCTCTTTGAGAATGGCTCATAGCTTAACTCCCTCAAACTCTTCACCTAGCGAACCAAGGTGACCACACTATCAGCCCTTGGAGCAACACTCGATAGCCTTGGCATCTACATCATCATTGCTCGAAAAATCTATGCGATGTATGCAGGATCAAGATATGGCGAGGGCGGGGGCGCTGTCGCTAGTGGTACTACTGAAGGTAGGGACCGACTCCTCTGCCTATCTTTGGTTGTGATCCTCTCCTCTGAAGACTCTCATCCTGATGACTCTCATTGTACTGATTCTGCTGGTACATAGATGTTGTATCCACAAGAGGATCTCCCTCTAATCCTTTGTCACAATTTGCCGTCCACCCCTCGCAGGCGACGGATCACTCTTAGCTCCCTGTCGTGTACTCATCATCCTGAAATAAATGTTCATTTCACATATTGACAAGTGTCTACTAAATCTATAACCTCTCTCTGATACCAAACTGTAACATCCTCAAATTATAATGTCATGAAATCTCAAACATTTCTTTACGAATTTCAAGCATTGAATAATATGTCTAAGATTATAGATTTTTTTTTTGAAAATTTCAGCAAAGCTCTCTCTATTTTTGTTTGTGCCAAGTTATCGACAACACTTTAATTATATGTCATTACAACTTCCATCTTGATCCAATCATCCTGGATCCCATCCCATCCATCAATCAATACTTATATTTATCAATATATTCAAGTCTCCTAAGATCAATTAATAAGTCAACATAAAATAATTACTAAAACAAATTGAAAAATAAACAATCTCATCACTAAAGAGTAATAAATGCTAACTAACTACATATATGCATTTAGACTAAATGAATACAATATTAAGATTAAGAGTCATATTGTCTTAAAACATCTAATGTATCTACTACTTTATATTATAAACTTATCTTATAATTCCGAAAATGATTTAGCCATACTAACATCTATATAATACATCCATTACATACTACACATCTTTTATTTGATTTTTACAACACAAGTTTTCAAAGAAAATAAATATTACATTCCAAAATAATAATTCATAAACAGAAAAATCCTACATCTAACGATTTGCATCATCTCGTGGTGTACCTGTTTCAACAATAACCACATTAATTAACTTACTCAATATCTTAGTCATATATTAATTATTTTACTCTTAACCTTTGAAATTTAATACTTCTAACTTCAATCAATTAATTCACAGTCTTTACAAAATTTAAATATCCAGCTAACTCATCTTGATTGCCAATAATTCTAGTACTTTTATTTAATTACCCACAAATTCGGTTAGCCTTCCTCAGTTACCAGTAAATTCGGTAATTCCATACAAATTACCCAGCATCCGGCTAGCCTCTTTTGTTAGCCAATCAATCCGGTAATTCCATACAAATTACCCCATATTTAGTTAACCAATAAACCCGGTAATTCTTTTAATTACTCAAGAAATCCGGCTAACTCTTTTGGTTGCCAAAATCAATTTGATAATTCCATATGAATTACCCAGTATCCGGCTAACCTCTTTTGTTAGCCAAATAATAATTACGGTAACTTCACATAAATTATCAATTGTAATAACCACTCGATTATTCATTCTTTTAATATCAATTAAATAAACAAAAGAGATATTTAAGGAAAACTAATAATTACAAAATAAGGTGACAAATCACCTACCTTATGCTCGTGATGACCTAGCTTCTTTTGTCTGATAACCGGCTCCAGACACAACTCCTGAATCAATCAAATGTCATTATATTATTAGTCCATCAATATTTTTCTTATGCACCGAAACGCAAAGCACATAATTTTTTTTTAATTCGTTCTGATAAAAATTTATTCTCAAACATAACATCATCATTTTACATACAACCACATATTTAAATCAAGTTCTTTTCTTGCTTTATGTTCATAATTCCTCCATCAAATAATCTTTCTATTCTTTATGCCTTCACATCATATTTTATTTAAACACATGTAAGAACTATATTCAAACACAAGCTAAACATCTTGTCTTCATGCTTTCTTTTTAACTAGTTCAATTCTCTTTTAAATTGAATTTACTTATTTTTCTCAACTTTAAGGCTATTTCTTCATTTAGTCTTTCTTACATGTTTCATGATTAAACATAGTTTCCTAAACATTAACATCAAAACTCATTCCTCCACTTTTCCTTCATTTGGCCGAATGTCATCTTCTTTTTCCTCCCCCAAATTTTTCTTCATTTACTTGTTATTTCAACTTGTTTTCATGCTATTCCACTTCATCATTTTTCCTTCCATCCTAATTTCCCATAAGAACCCTAAGTTCAAGAATCAAGGATTTAAGGGAAATTAAAGTAAAATTTCATGAAATTACTTCCTAACTTGATCAAGTAAGCTTAAAAACATCTAAATCAAACATTAAATCCAAACTTCTCATGCTTACCAATTGACTTTCTTTCAATTTCTCCTCTCCCAAGGTTAGCCAAATTCCCTCTCTCAATTCCTCCTTCCTTAGATTAGTGTTTTGTAAGTTTATAAGTTGGACTTTGTAAGTTTACAAAGTTATTCTCTCACTTTTTTTTATTTTTTCTTGGTTTTTATGTTTTTCCCTTACTTTTCTCTCTCGCCTTTTCTTTTTCCATTCTGCTTCTACTCAGTCGGTAGCATATAAAAGAAAGGGAGAGTTGATTTGTTTAAATAACAAATAACCATTTTGCCCTTAACGAATCATTTTGCTTCTATTTAACGGTCCTTATTTTTTTTTTAGCACTACCGAGCTCCGTTCATCCTAAAATTTTAACCAGATTTTATTCAATATATTTTAAGGTCCCTCATAAAATTTCAATTCAATCTGGTGGTCGAATTGTGATTTTTCATCAAATTTCCGAATTTCTCCAAAAATTCTGAAATTTTAACCTAAGCTAAGGCATCATATTAGAAGGCTCCACACAAATTTTCAGAATTTTCTGATAATCCGATCAAGAGTGAAGAAAAAGAAAGGTGGGGTTGGATGAAATACCTATAGTAAAGGAGTTTCCGGATGTATTTCTAAAGGAGTTACCAGGGTTACCTCTTGTGGGGGAGGTAGAAGTTTCTATAGACATATTACCTGGAACCACACCTATAGCTCATGCACCGTATCGGATGGCTTCTACAGAGTTGACAGAATTCAAGATACAGTTACAAGAACTGTTAGATAAAGGGTTCATACGCCTTAGTATTATCACCTTAGGTTAAAATTTATCCAACCCCACCTTTATTTTTCGTCACTCTCGATTGGGTTATCAGAAAATTCTGAAAATTTGTGTGGAGCCTTCTAATATGATGCCTTATCTTGGGTTAAAATTTCAGAATTTTTGGAGAAATTTGAAAATTTGACGAAAAATCACAATTCGACCAATTTTATGTTATTGGGCGTAGTTTTCAATCCGACCACCAGATTGAGTTGAAATTTTACGAGGGACCTTAAAATATATTGAATAAAATCTGGTTAAAATTTTAGGATGAACGAAGCTCGGTAGTGCTAACAAAAAAAAGAGCCGTCAAATAGAAGCAAAATGACTCGTTAAGGGCAAAATGGTTATTTGCCATTAAAAAAAATAAAACAAATCAGCTCTCCCTTCCTTTTATATGCTGTCGATTGGGCAGAAGCAGAATGGAAAAAGAAAAAGCGAGAGAAAGAGAGAAAAGTAAGGGAAAAACATAAAACCAAGGAAAAATAAGAAAAGTGAGGGAATAACCTTGTAAACTTACAAAATCCAACTTATAAAACACTAATCTAAGAAAGAATCAAGTGAAGGAAAGAGGAATTGAGAGAGGAAATTTGGCTAACCTTGAGAGAGAGGAGAAATTGGAAGAAAGTCAATTGGTAAGCATGAAAAGTTTGGATTTAATGTTTGATTTAGATGTTTTTTAAGCTTACTTGATCAAGTTAGGAAGTAATTTTATGGAATTTTATTTTAATTTCCCTTAAATCCTTGATTCTTGAACTTAGGGTTCTTATGGGAAATTAGGAGGGAAGGAAAAATGATGAAGTGGAATAGCATGAAAACAAGTTGAAATAACAAGAAAATGAAGAAAAATTTGGGGGAGAAAAGAAGATGACATTCGGCCAAATGAAGGGAAAGTTGAGGAATGAGTTTTGATGTTAATGTTTAGGAAACTATGTTTAATCATGAAATATGTAAGAAAGACTAAATGAAGAAATAACCTTAAAGTTGAGAAAAATAAGTAAATTCAATTTAAAAGAGAATTGAACTAGTTAAAAAGAAAGCATGAAGACAAGATGTTTAGCTTGTGTTTGAATATAGTTCTTACATGTGTTTAGATAAAATAAATAATATGATGTGAAGACATAAAGAATAGAAGGATTATTTGATGGAGGAATTATGAACATAAAGCAAGAAAAAAAGTAACTTGATTTAAATATGTGGTTGTATATGAAATGATGATGTTATGTTTGAGAATGAATTTTTATCAGAACGAATTAAAAAAAATTTGTGCTTTGCGTTTTGACGCGTAAGAAAAATACTAATGGACTAATAATATAATGACATTTGATTAATTCAGGAGTTGTGTCTGGAGCAGGTTATCAGACAGGAGAAGCTAGGTCATCACGAGCATAAGGTAGGTGATTTGTCACCTTATTTTGTAATTATTAGTTTTCCTTAAATATCTTTGTTGTTTATTTAATTGATGTTAAAAAAATGAATAATTGAGTGATTATTACAAATAAGAATTATTGATAATTTATGTGAAATTACCAGAATTATTATTTAGCTAACAAAAGAGGTTAGCTAGATGCTTGGTAATTCATATGGAATTACCGGATAGATTTTGGCAACCAAAAGAGTTAGCCGGATTTCTTGGGTAATTAAGAGAATTACCAAGTTTATTGGTTAACAAAGAGGTTAACTAGATATGAGGTAATTCGTATGGAATTACCGGATTGATTGTTAACCGAGGAAGGCTAACCAAATTTGTGGGTAATTATATGAAAGTACTACAATTATTGGCAATCAATATGAGTTAGCTGGATATTTAAATTTTGTAAAGACTATGAATTAATTGATTGAAGTTAGAAGTATTAAATTTCAAAGGTTAAAAATAAAATAATTAATATATGACTAAGATATTGAGTAAGTTAATGAATGTGGTTATTGTTGAAACAGGTACACCACGAGATGATGTAAATCGTTAGATGTAGGATTTTTCTGTTTATGAATTATTATTTTAGGATGTAATATTTATTTTCTTTGAAAACCTTTGTGTTGTAAAAATCAAATAAAAAATGTGTAGTATGTATTGGATGTATTATATATATGTATAGATGTTAGTATGGCTAAATCATTTTTAGAATTATAAGATAAGTTTATAATATAAAGTAGTAGAATACATTAGATATTTTAAGACAATATGACTCTTAATCTTAATATTGTATTCATTTAGTCTAAATGCATATATGTAGTTAGTTAACATTTATTACTCTTTAGTGATGAGATTGTTTATTTTTCAATTTGTTTTAGTAATTATTTTATGTTGACTTATTAATTGATCTTAGGAGACTTGAATATATTAATAAGTATAAGTATTGAGAGATTGATTAATGAATGGGATGTGATCCAGGATGATTGGATCAAGATGGAAGTTATAATGATATATAATTGAAGTATTGTCGATAACTTGGTATCAACAAAAATAGAGGAAATTCTGCCAAATTTTTCAAAAAAAAAAAATTATATAATCTTAAGACATATTATGCAATACTTGACATTTATAAAGAAACGTTTGAGTTTTCATGACATTATAATTTGAGGATGTTACATGGATACTCATCATCCATGTAGGAGTGAAAAAGTTACAATAATAGTTGCCAACAACATCTAAGGAGAGAGTGTAAAAGACTTCTAACCTGTATTCCAAGTTCGTGTGGAGCATTGTGTAATTGCCTTAAAACAGCATCTAATAGAATACCATCTTCAGCAAACACATACTCAATGGACTTTATACATCCATCATCAAGATTCCGAACAAGGGCCAAAGCTTGCTCTTGAACACAAGGCTCAGGGTCTGTGGTGCAAATTCAATTGTGATACCGGATTATGCTTGAACGGACCAAATCACCATAAGGTTAACAGTTGCAGAAACTATACTCATTACCATAAATAAGGCTTTCCAACAAGAGGAATCAGTGAGCTCTAAAAATATTCCTTCTTCACATCTATAATCTGCCAGAAACATCATAATGCATTAAACCTGACAGTCTAGTCCATTGATTTTGTTTACTGAGCCAACTGTTTTACACCTCCACATTATATAAATGTGGAATTACGAGTTGTAAAATCAACCAATATGCTACTAATAATTCCAAGTGCAACCTGAAAAACAGTGTGCTAAGGGGGTTTAACTTAAGGCAATGCTGCAGTCGACAAATTCATTACCATTGATAAGCTTATATCATCAAATGTGGTGGATAAGGATGACAGACACAGAAGGGTCATCTAAAAGCTGGACCAAGACGTAGACATTCAGCTTTACAAATAATGAACTTAGCATTCATATTGCATTCCTTGATTGAGCGAGTGACACTTCTTAAGCAAATACAAGCAGAGGTGCGCATCAATCACTTGGTTCAAGACCTGTGTAACTAGAAGTATATTAGAAGTTGCAAATTGGCAGCAGTGGAATAGTCACTTGCATATAATTAGGAAGCATTCTTATGACAATCAGGCACATGCAGGCAAGAAACCTCGTCTGGGGATATTTATCCCTTGTTAATTCAATTATAGAGCTTAAAACACTCCCACTTTCTGGTCCCAAAAAATTCGAGACAGCTTCAGGATTGTTCTTGAGAACTGTGGCCAAAGATTCTAAACTAGCATCTCTCTGACTTTAAGAGCCTTCAACAGCTCTTTCATTTTTAAGCCCCGTGAACTTAGAGATGACCCCAGGATTGTTCTTAAAGACTGCAGGCAGCGACTCTAAACTAGCATTTTTCTGACTTATAGAACCTTCAAGGAGGCAAATTAACTTTTTAGAACCCCAGCATCACATAATGCCCTTTGCTCCACACTTGTCTCACAAGAATGTGTAATGATACTTGCACCGAGTCCAGTAACATTTTCATTATCGCTATTAAGTAAAGAAATAAGGAATTCCATGTTTTTTTTCTTGAACAAACTCATACTTCGGTGCCAATTTCGAATGATAAATCACTCTAAGTGAAAGAGCACTCGCATCCAGCACCTGAAGATCAAACAAAACCCATTTACCTTACGAAAGGAAAATTCCCAACAAATTTCAAATTAACCATACGTAATCAGTCATAGATTAAGAACTCCTTCAGTAAGCAGAGAAAAAATTGAACTGATTATATCCACTCCCTTTCGTCTTTCTGAAATCAAACGCAGCTTTAAAAAATAAAGATTAAACATTTATATAAACAAATTCCAAGCACAAACTCCATAAATGCAGTGATTTTATGAAATTGCAGCATTATTATAAACAAATTTACCCATTAAACACAAAATTTCAATATTTAGCACCGATAAGTAGTTTATGTATGGTTTAAATTCCTTTCTAAACAAAATAAGATTCCCAGTCAATAAATTTTAAAGCTTTTAATAATAAAAAAAAGAGCATGATTACTTTCTTATCGGCATTGGAGAGGATCCGAATATGGCTAGGAAAAGCGTCAGCGTTAAGGACCGCTCGGACGCCGGCATTGAAGCCGCAAGCGAAGCTGCCAAGAACCGCAGCTGACTGGACAATAATGTTGGTGAAGCTGACGTCAGCATTGGCTAATTGGGAGTCTGCTTCGGCGGCGGCGGAGGAGAGGATCGAGGCGACAGCTGGAATGGCGGCGAGCTTGAGGAAAGAGAACTTCTTGGTGCGATTACCGATTACCTGGTTTTTTTTATTTCTCTGAGTGCCTTGAGCTTGGTATTCGGGTCGGGTGAGTCCAGTCGAGTGAGAAGGTCCACGGGCCCGTGGATAGGGACGGTGGCAGCGGCGGTCGGCATGATGGTGATCGGCTCCGGTAGTGGCGGAATTGGGATGGCATAAGAGCGAGGTCCTCGAGGAGGACAGAAATAGAAATAGAAGTAGAAATGAAGCTTAGGAAGAGAGTATACGTAATCTATGATATCCATTAATGTAACGAGAGAGAATTTAAAAAATTTGAATGGGGGATATAATAATAATACTAATATAATGACTTTTTTAATATTATTGTATGAATATTCTTATTCTGTTTTCATTTTTTATTGTTATTCATAAAATTAACTTAATATTTTCAATTATTTTTGTTAAAATAAACAAAAAATAATTTTATATAAAAACTCAAACCCCATCTGATTTATTATTAAGAATATGAAAAAGTTAACACCATGTGACCATTTTTAACTTGATTTTTTTAAAAAAACCAGGTTGTACTTTACTTTCTCACACGAGGATTGCTAATAAAAAAAAAAGTATTGATGAGTAATATAGACAAAATGGAGTCTGTATATATAAGTATTTCATCATCCAGGCTCTAAAAGGAATAAATAATTTATAAGGAGTGGTTTGTTTGTTTTTTTTAATTAATGTGGATATCCAGGTCAGCTTGCACGTACATCGACTAATTCTAGAGGCCCTGAAGTTAATGACCATGTAAGCCTTTAATAGCCTTGAGGTTTGTGAGACTCCAACTGGTAACCTTTAGGAAACAAACTCAGGGTTTGATAAGTTGAGTTACATCCCTCAAAGTTTTATAATAAGTATTTTAATTTGATCATGGGTGGTTTGTATTTTCCTTCTTCTTCTTTTTTTTTCCATGTAGTCTTTATGATTTTGTTTTAGTCCCATAACTTTTTTCTTTTTGTAATTTTATACATGGTTAGTTATTTGTTTTGCATTTGAGTCTAAGAAATTGTCTTAGTCCCTGTTTGTTTGTTGGAAAATAATTTTTTTTTTAGAAAATAAATTCCAGGGAAAGTAAATTCCAGAAAAGTGAATTCCAGGAAAGTATTTTCCGATGTTTGGTAGTGTAATGAAAAATAAGTTGGAAAACACTTTCTAGTGTTTAGTTATGATATGAAAAATGAGCTGGTAAATAACTTATTAATGTTTTATTTTTTTCAAGTTTATTAAAATGATAAGGAACAAATCTTACAAATTAAAAAGTTGAATGAGAATGAAATTGAAAAAAAATAATATAATTTCATAAACTATCTCAGATAAAATAAATAATAATCAAAATAATAGAGATCAAATAAAAAATAAAAAAATTAAAAGATGAAGAAATTAAAATAATAATAATTAACATCTCATAAATTATTTCAAATAAAATAAGTAACAATCAAAAGAATGAGAACCAGATTTGATAGATAAAAAATTTCAATAAAAAAATGATAAGGAAAAAGTAAATAACAATTATAAAAATAAGGATCAAAGTTAATATAAAAATTAAATTTTAAAAGATGAAATTAAAAAATAAATATTCAAAACAAAATATATATAGCAATCAAAAGTTTGAGGATCAAATTTGATATAATTAGCAAATAATGACATTTTAAAATTTTTCACAATTTCGGGAAAGTGTTTTCCACCCAAATTTTTCAGGAAAACACTTTCTTGAAAACCAAGCCAAATTTTCCTTTGACTGGGAAGTGTTTTCCGTTAACCAACTTTTCTAATGACAAACAAATACATAAAAGTTTAGAAAGTGGTTTCCCGAAAACCAGTTTCCGAAAAATAAACATAGTCAAAAGGGAAAACACTTTCCTAGAAACCAAGTCAAATTTTTCTTTGACTGGAAAGTGTTTTTCGTTGACCACCTTTTCTAATGGCAAACAAATACAGGAAAGTTTGAAAAATTATTTTTCAGAAACTACTTTCTAGAAAACAAACATGACCTTAATTAGTTTACTGTGAGGTACCCGGGGTGAAAATAAGGCACAAGATTGAGGGGAGGAAAAAGAAAAATGATGAGAAAAAAGGAATGGATCATCAGAAACATCTCGGAACTTATTAAAAACCATGCACCGCCCCTTAAAAAATTTCTGGAATTAAGATCAAGTTTTGAGTGGGATAATTTGATCATGTATAAGTATATTAAGTCGAATAGGTCACCACAACCCAGATCTAACAGAATTATATTTGAAACCCAAGCCATATTAAGAGGCCCACCATGTGTTGGAGTCATATCAATGAAAAACAAAGAAACCATGCTGGAAAGTTATTTTGTTTCTATTTAATTTTAATTTTAATTTTTTAATATATATATATATATATATATATATATAAAAAAGTTAATGACAACCATATTCAAGTTTTTTTCTGCTGGATTGACTTTGTCTCGAACCACAGCGAGGGGCACGGAACTAATTTGACTCTAACACCACTGTCCCTTTTCGTTTCTTTTGTTGTCATTACAGAACATGTTAGATGCGCGTGCGAACTGTTATTTTGATGTATTTGATCCTTTTAGATATTTTATTGTCCCCATGCTAACTGTTAAGTTGTAATTTTTTTTCATGGTAAAGATTATTTTTTTAATTAGCTTCCGCGTCAACTAAGATTTAATAATTTATTTCTTGATGAATTTTAAGAACATATTCCTAGATTAACAAAGCCTGTTCATACCAGTAAATTTTCTTTTTTAATGTTTGTTATTACCTATTTTAGGACCTCACATAAATATAAACAAATATAAAAAAAGTTGGAAAAATAAAAAAATATTTGAAATTTGTCAAATCTCAAATGAAAAACCCTAATTTTTAGGGTTTTAACTTAGACGACGTGTCGTTCGGGCACTGTTTATCTTATTCTTTGATAATTTTAGCTGATCGAATAGGTATCTTCAGGAGAATAAATTTGACGTCTCCAACCATCTCAATGGTTGTAACCACCACCATTCGACTGAGAAACATCCCCTATATAAATATCAACTATTCTCATCAAACATTTGCATCCTATTTTCTTCAATGATTTGAACACCATCTTATTCTTGATTAATCATCACTGTATTTTCAGATTCTAAGTTGATCGAGTTGACACATTCAAACAAATGAATGTGAAGTTACATACCTCCAAATCAAGCAAAGTTAGATCCAAACAAAAGATGTGCATTCCCTCTACCAACTTCAGGTGATAGTAAATGACAATGACATTAAAGTTGTTCCGACAAGACTTCGAAAGTTGATAACTTAGCCATTGATGATTGTGATGCCCATTATGCAAAAACCACTCATCTATTTTGAGTGTTCACACTTCAAACCTTCTCAGTGGGTTCTTATCAAAGGTTGACCACGTTTCTCTCAAGATTAAAAGGTCAAAAACAACTCTTTGGTCTTCAAGTTTAGCAAAACCACCAAAATCTCCAAAACCAAGTTTGTTACAAAACCACCATTGTAAAACCAACAAGGTACAAAGCTCACAACTGTAAAAACATACCAAAAACTCTCTCATTTCGATCAAAGGGCCAAGCATAGATCAATTATTGATTGAATCCATAAAAAAAACCAAGCAAAATGCTATAAATACATTGGATAATCAAAACAAAAAAGGAGATGAGGATGGAAAATACTAAAAAAAAGCCCTAGTTGTGAAGGTTCACGAGCCTAACACAAGGTTTTCTTTAGCTTTGGAAGGTTTGAAATTGGTGGAGGTAAAGTTTTGCAAAAGAGAGAAAAAAAAGCAACAATCACTGTTTTGAAGCTTCGAAGATATAAATCTTTTTGAACTAGTAGATGATATCTATGAGGTACTCCTCTATCTTTTTCATTACATGTTTCAATAATGTTTTAAACTTGTTTTGGTGATACATCGTATTAAACTTGTATCTTGATTAATGCATGAAAATGTTGGTTTTGTTTGCTTAATCCTACTTTAAGTTGGTTGTTACTATTTACTATATGTTTAAGAAATGTTTTGATATTTGTTTTACTAAAATAGAATAGTTTGTGGAATCTGCCAAATATGATAGTAAGCTTTTCTTGTTTTTTTCAGGGCTTGCTGATGCATGTTCTTGGCTCTAAGGTCTTGTTTGAGGCTTGTGAAATGATAAATGTCAATTTTGAATCCCATATTGTTGAATATGCTTACTGTTTAGCTTTGATAATTTTAAAGATTGGAACCTCTAACATGATTTTGATGATTTGATGTTATTTATTCAAATATGTTTGTTTATGATAGTGTGACTTGTTGGGATGAATAAAGCATGTTTTAGAGGTCAAAATGCCAATTTATGGGGCTTGACAAGTGACTAGGTTGTTGGGCAGTGTTCTTTGTGTTTTTGGGAAGAATATTGCTTAATGTTTTTTTTTTTTTAATTTAAGGGCGTGTTTGACAAACACCTCTAGATCTATTTTGACAATTTTAGTTTTAAGGACAATGAGTTTTTGTCAAACAAAGCCTAAAAAATAATTAAAAAAATAATAATAAAATATTTTCTTTTTTCCTTGCATATGACCAAAAATCCTAAAAATTATTTGAGCATTTTTTTTTTAATAATATCTAAAATATTTTGGCATGTTTTTAAAAATGTTGCATGGATTTTATAACAAGTTTGTAAAATTCCAAAGGATTTTGACATATATTTTAAAACTATTAAAAATTTATTTTTGGCAAGAAAATATATTATTCAATTTTAATATAAGGAAAAAAACCTACAAAAAAGTTAATATCCAAAATATTATTGGGGATAATAAAAATTATTACTCATTTTTAATATCATGATAAAAAACCTATATGAGGTCAATATCCAAAATATTATTAAGAGTAATACAACTCATTCATTTATAATATAAAGGCAAAAAATTGCAAGATATTTTATCCGAAATATTATTTGGAATGACGTAATAGCAAAAATTCTAAGTTTATCCTAAAAATACCCTCAATGATAATTGAGGATATTTTACCTTTATAGGCCAAGTTCTTGACTTAGAAAACTAGAGTTTATTTATCGTAACAAACCCGTCATAATAAGCTAATATAAATAGAAATACCATCAAACCATAGCAAACAAAGAAAAAACAATGCAACTTATCTTAGATAAGACATATTAGGAGTGTTAATACCTTTCATTAACTCAACCAATCCATTGCTTTTAGAATCTCTAAAAGATCAATTATAATTTCTAATATTCATAATATCAGGTGACGATTCCTTATTAACCAAAGACTTTCCAAACACGCTAGGAAAGAGTCATCGCGACATCATGGAGGGTACTCCAATGTTAATCCTAAGTTTCGAACATAATAAATCAAGAAAAGAAACTTAACTCTTTAACCATAAAATCAATTTTTAAATTATAAGCTTGCGAAATCACGCTATTTGATCATTAACGTGACTTTTTTTTCCTCAACGACCATAAATATGACTTAATTTATTATTTTATTCTAAAATTTCTCATTTTAGAATAAAATAATTAAAAAAATAATAAATAAAAAAATAAAAACAAAGAATGATTGAAGAATCACAGTTAAATCCACCACACACTACCAGAAATTTGCTCAATAGCAACGGATTTATCGACAGACTCTTTTTGTCGGTAATTTGAGGTTGAAATTACTGGCGGAAACCTTTCCGTCTGTAATTCAGTCGGTAACTACCGACGGACACTATCCGTCGGTAGTTACCAACTAAATTACGGACGGAAAACGTTCCGAATTAAAAAAAAGACGGGTCGCTGACGTGGAGGTTTTGGCAGGGTTATTTTACCGACAGAATCACCGACGGATTCAAAACGATAGCCCCGTACAGTGACGTGACCGGTTCGCCGTTTAAAATGTCGACGGAATCACCGAGGGATTTGAAATGGCAGATCCGTATGGTGACGTGACCGGTTCATCGCTTGAAATGCCGACGGAATCACCGAGGGATTCAAAATGGCAGATCCGTACGGTGACGTGTCGATTTTTCCGTTAGAATAGCCGGCGGACTTACCGACGGATTATTCTGTCGGTGAAACCGTCGAAAAAAGTTAATATATGCCCTCTCTGCCGACCGTCTCCTCCCCTATTTCTCATTCTTCTTCCTAATCCCAACTCTCCCCATCTGCAAACAACCAGCCCCCCCTCCCCCCAAACAAAAAACTCCCTCATCTCAGCACAACAAGTTATATTTCTTGAAGTTTTGTGGTCATAGCATCGTGTTCTGATTTACCGATGGATTTTATCAAATTTTGTAAGTAATTCTATCTTTTTAAATTTTAACATTTAAATGTCAATTTTATTGTTTTTTTAGTTTAGTATATGTATTTTGTTAGTAGATGTACATGTTTTATTGTTAATTCTATACCTGTTATGGTTTGTTTTAGATTTTGTAATATTATATTTCTTTGTAAATTGTTAAAACTTTATGGCATTACCGAATTACATGTGCTGTTTTGAAATAATTAATAGCTTGCTTAATGGGTCCGTTTAAAGTTTTATTAATGGTATTGCGGATTGGTAATTTCTGTAAATTTATATATATATATATTAATTTGTATGGACGTTGATAAATGATAATGAATATTTAATATTAATGAGAAGTTGTGATTGGTTTGTTGGATAATCTCGAGGTAAAGTAATATTTTTGCAAGTTTATTTACCTAACTTAGTTAATTAATACATGATGTCATCATAATTTTATAGAGGTTCGATATAAGTCATAGATGATCGTTCATGGATGTATCGAGATTCACCCCAAGGATTGCGGAGGATTGATTATTGTAACGGGGTTCAGGGTTTTATTAATTTCGCAACATCTATTCCCAGAAATTTTACTGGAGGCGGTATTATGTGTCCATGCAGGAAGTGTCAAAATAAAAAATATCTGCATCCAGATGTTGTAATGATGCATCTTCTACACAAAGGGTTTATGAAGAATTACCAGTGTTGGTATGCACATGTAGAAGTATTTGTTAGCAAGAGGAGAATGGGAGAAACGGTGGTTGGGTCTACTTTTAGTGCTAGCAACGTGCATGAAGCGACAAATAACAACACTAATCCTTACAGAAATATGGTTATGGATGCAATGAGAATGAATCAAGGTAATGTTAGTCAATGTCCAATCGTAGAAGAAGAACCTAATGCAGATGCAGCTAGGTTTTCTGATTTGTTGAGGTTTTCTGAGTTGTTGAAAGATTCTGACGAACCATTATGGAATGACTGCACAAACCACAGTAAATTATCGACCGTAGCACAGGTGTTCACCATCAAGTCAGATCACAGGTTGAGTGAGGCCGGGTATGACAAAATTATTGAATGGGAGAGAAGCATTTTACCTGAAGGGAACAGGCTGAAAGAGAACTTCTATTCTGCGAAGTCCATGATGAAACCCCTTGGTTTAGGATACCAGAAAATTGACATGTGCCCTAACTTCTGCATGTTATACTACCTTGAAAATGCTGAGATGACCGAGTGTATGACATGCGGGCATTCCTGTTACAAACCTAGAACTGGCAGGGGCAAGACTCTAGTGGCATATAAAAAACTTAGATACTTCCCGATCACACCTAGATTGCAGAGGTTATTCATGTCACCAAGGACTGCTGAGCATATGACATAGCACCAAGCATATGATGCAGTTGATGGAGTGATGGTACATCCTTTTGACGGTGAAGCGTGGAAATGCTTTAACAGTATTCATCCTCACTTTTCAGCTGAATCAAGGAATGTGCGTCTTGGGTTGTGTACAGACAGATTCAACCCATTTGGGTCATTTGCTGCTCCTTATTCTTGTTGGCCGGTCATACTCACAGTTTATAACTTGCCACCGGGAATGTGTATGAAGCCGAAGTTCATGTTTTTATCTACTTTCATACCCGGTCCAAGCAGCCCGGGGCGGAATATAGATGTTTGTCTTCGACTGTTGATTAATGAGTTGGCACAGTTGTGGTCCTCTGGAGCTCTGACTTATGATATATCGAGGAAATAAAATTTCCTTATGAGGGCGGCTTTGATGTGGACTATCAATGATTTTCCAGCTTATGGAATGCTTTCTGGTTGGAGCACGCATGAGAAACTCGCATGTCCATTCACGCTAGCAAACAGAGGTAAAGCTTCTTTTTTTGACTGTCACCATCGCTTCTTGCCACTTAATCACAGGTACAGAAAAAACAGAAAAGATTTCTTTATTGGCAAAGTTGAAAAAGATGTTGCATCCCCGCGTCTTTCTGGTGAAGAATTGCATGATGTTGTATCAGAGTACGGTGACATTGTGTTTGGCCTTCAATCAGGTAAGCAAAAGTTTCCTGGTTTTGGTTTGACCCATAATTGGGTAAAGCAAAGTATCTTTTGGGAGCTTCTTTATTGAAAGACCAATCTGCTTCGCCATAACCTTGACGTCATGCACATAAAAAAAACGTGTTTGAGAACATTTTCAATACCGTCATGGATGTGAAGGGGAAGACAAAGGACAACATCAAGGTTAGAATGGATATAGCTTTATACTGTAACCGTAAAAATATGGAGTTGGTTTATGATGAGTCACGAATCGCAAAATCAAGAGCAAGCTTCGTGTTAGAGAAAAACACACAACTACTAGTCTACAAATGGCTTAAGAGTCTGCGTTTTCCGGATGGACATGCATCGAACATATCAAGGTTGGTTAATATAGAGGATTGCAGATTGTATGGAATGAAGAGTCATGACCGCCACGTGTTTATGCAAACACTCATCCCATTAGCTTTTCGTGATTTGTTGCCAAAGGAAATATGGGATACACTCACGGAGATCAGTCATTTCTTCATAGATATATGCTGCAGCAAGTTGAATGTTGAGCACATTGAGAGGCTTCAAACGAATATCGTCGATACACTATGCAAACTTGAGATGATATTCCCTCCATTATTTTTTGACTCAATGAAGCATCTCCCTATATATCTACCGTTCGAGGCAAAAGCTGGAGGACCGGTCCAATATAGATGGATGTACCCATTCGAACGGTTAGATATTACAGTTGCAATGTAATTCATATATAAAAGTATTTTCTATGTTTTTCTTAATTGAAAATACTTGATTAATTCAATGCAAGTACTTGTTTAATCTCAAGAAAAAGGTTAAGAACAAGGCGCATATTGAGGCTTCGATATGTGAGGCCTATATTATTGAGGAGATCTCAACATTTATCTCGTACTATTTCGAACCTCATCTGAGAATGAGAATCAATCGCATTTCACGGCATGATGATGGCGGTGAAGTGCCTTCCAGTGGGAACTTGTCAATATTCTCCAATACTGGACGATCCACACCTAAAAATGCCATAAGAGGAAGATATTTGTTGGAAATAGAGTTCAAACAAGCACATAACTATGTTCTATTTAACTGTGATGAGCTGAGACCTTTTATTCAGTAAGTTTATATATGTGTAATACTAATTAAACTTTGTTAGTAATATACTGTTAATTATATATTGTAATATCATACACTCATTATCACTTGCAGGCAATATCGACAATATTTGCTCTCCAATAACTCAAAGCTGATCGAATCCCAGATCTTTCAATTACAAGATGAGCAGTTTGCCACGAGGTTCAGAACACATGTAAGCACTATCACAAACTCATTCTAACTTGCAAAATTACTGTACGTATGCATGTCATTACGAGATTCTCGTTAATTTACTATTTATTGATGTACATTACATACAAGGTTTATCAAATGGGAAGGAGTGCGCCTAAGTCATTGTCTTCACTAAGCTTGGGGCCTGAAAGAAAATGTAAGTGCTACAATGGGTATTTTGTCAATGGATATGTTTTCCATACTGAAGAATACGGGCAAGGAAGAAAGACATACAACAGCGGTGTTTGTGTTAAGGGATCCATTAGTAGTGAGTTAGAAGTTGACTACTATGGTAGATTAGAAGAGGTCGTCGAACTGCAATATCATAACGAGCAGAATATAGTGTTTTTATTCAAATGCTATTGGTATGACACGACTGACAGAGGAATCAGAGTTGATCCGCACTATGGTCTGGTCGAAATCAACTCAAAAGCTAGACTCCGCAACATAAACGATGTCTTTGTTTTCGCAAAGCAATGTCAACAAGTTTATTACACATACACCCCTTCATTTAGAAAGGATCGATCAAGAGTGGATTGGTTGTCCGTTTTAAAAACGAAACCCCGGGGTCGTGTCGAGGTTGTTCAGGATGAGAACGAAGACACAAGTGTGCGAGATGAAGTCTTTCAAGTTAGTGAGGTGGTTGAACCATATCGAGTTGCTCCTTAGATTGAATTGGAAGAAAATTCAAATTTTCATGTTTTCGATGATAGCCTTGTTGATGTTGACGCAGAGGAGTTGAATTTTGTTTTGAGCTCTAGCGGACAAGCAAATGTCGATGAAGAAGATGATATTCATATTGAAGATTGCGATGAAGGTGATGACAATTCAATTGATGACGAAGAAGAAGAAAATTCTGACTAACTACCAAAATGAAGCCCTATGTAAAGCCCTTTTTTTCATGTAATTTAGATTATGGATGATATATTTTGTAACACGAAATATTTATTACTTGAAATAATTACTTGAAATGCCACATTCACCGACGTCCATATCGACGGAATAAGTCCGTCGACATTTCACAGAGAGTTTGAAAATAATTACTTGAAATGCCACATTCACCGATGTCCATATCGATGGAATAAGTCCGTCGGCATTTCACAGAGAGTTCGAAAATAATTACTTGAAATGCCACATTCACCGATGTCCATATCGATGGAATAAGTCCGTCGGCATTTCACAGAGAGTTCGAAAATAATTATTTGAAATACCACAATCACCGACGTACATACCGATGGATATATGTCCATTGGTACGTTGTCGACGGGTCAATTTGACTAAAAAAATTATCGACAGACTGTGCGAATTCCAAAGGGTTGTGCATTAAATGCATCTCTGACCGCATCATCTTGTCGACGGAATTACTGACAGACCACGAAAAACATGGAGGGTCATTAAAAATTTTGATGCGAAATTCAAAAATTACCGACGGATTTTTGACACTTCACCGATGGAATAAATTAAAATAATAATTAATTTTATATCCGTTAGTGAATCCGTCGGTAAAACTATCATATAAGTTCCAGCGACCGCCCCTTCAGTTCATTTTTTCTTCTCCTCCGTTTTTTCACCTTAAATTTCGATTTTTTCCTCTCCATTCTTCAAAGCTCTCACCTACAATATCTAGCAAGTTTTCTTGTGAATCTTCATCAGTTTAAAAGGTATGTGTTTCTTCTATTTCATTTTACTTTAAGGGTTTTTTTTTTTTGCTATTTTTTTGTTATGTTTTTTGTTTTGGTGTATTTTTTGTAATATATATAAAGTATTGAATTCAACACATTATTAAAGTAAGCATATTTCATTCCTAACGTCTATAGTTTTTTTTTTGAATTTTTTGAATTTTTTTTATTGTTGTATTGGCATAATTATTATTAGTTAATTTGTTGAATATTTATTATTAATGTTGAATATTTATTATTAATGTTGAATTTACCTTAGAATTAGTAATTCAATATGTTGGAATAATTATTAATTTTACTCTATTATTGCATGATTTGTGTTTAATTTTTTCCATTAATTTTAATTGTTAGTCTAGAGTTTTTTTTTTTATTGAATATATTTTATTGTTGTATTGGCATAATTATTGAATAATTTGTTGAATTGTAATTCTTAATGTTGATTTTACCTTAGGATTAGTAATTGAATATGTTGGAATAATTAGTATAGATTGGGTCAATTGGTTGTGGCTATTGTTAATATGTGCAGGTTTGTGGATTTGGGTAGTATCCAATATAGGGGAGGTGCTGTCGAATTTTTTTTTAACATTTGAATTTAATTATATAATTATTCGTATAAAATTGTGTAGATGCGTCGAATGAAAACCACAGCTCGTCGCTCACGTATGGTCGTAGCTAGTTCGTCTAGCAGCGAGGATGATATTTCCTCAGGTGCCTCTCAAGAAGAGGCACCTACACCACCTGTGCCGTCAACCGATGCTGCCTCTTCCAGCGCTAGTTCACAGCGCAGAGGCGGCGTGCCTTTGCAGCAGAATCAATTTACCCGCAAGTACGAGGCACAGTGGAAGGACGACCTTTCAATGTAAGTTTGTTAAGGTTTTAGTTTTTTTTTTTTAAATTACAACATAATTTATGAAGTAATCACTATTGAATTTATTTAATTTATTTTCAGGTTCATAAACATTGAGGCCGCCCGAGTAATATCATCGGCGTTTAAATTATTGATGGAGATTTCATTGTTTCAATGGAGTCAGATATCCAAGCATCCTGAATGGATGCCTCAAATCAATGCATGATATGACATATTTGAGGTTGGTGTTAATTTATAATTTTCAGCTTATTTCTAATAAATTATTAATATAATTGTAAATAAATTATTATTTTTATTTAAAATTAATTATTTATACACAGGACAAATTCTGCTGGGACAATGAGCATAACACTGTTGCGAGGAGGGTGTGGGAAAATCACGCGGCAACTAGGTAACATCGAAAATAATACAAGATTTTTTTAGACAAAAATTTATGTTTTGAAATGTAATTTTTGGTTGCGTGAAGTAGGTTGCGTGATTTTTGGTATGAAGCACAAAAAAGGGCAAAAAAACCCGCGAGAGATAGGGGTTTCTAAGGCTGGAATGATGTTGCGGTTTGGAGGGATTTCAAACCGATATACATCCCGGAAGATATATGGCCACACTATCTTGAGCACGTGACGTCTGAGCGGTTCATATGACGCTTACAGTCTGGTGCTGGCAGCTGAAATCGGCCAATTCATGGCTTGGTGACAACGCACACTGCGGCTCCGTTCTGTTTGCTGCACATGCGAAACGGATGGTAAGATTAATTTAAATGAAATATATCGTAAAATTAAGTTGTTAATAAATCTTTTTTCATTATAGGCAACGTCTCTTGGATGTGAGTCGAGCCCGATGAAGCTGTTTGTGGAGACGCACGTGCGGAGTCAAGATTGCCAAAAGGGGGCGCAACAGTTCGTTGATAACCGTGCTCAACAGTTCGTGGTATATTTGTACCATTTTATTTCGTAAGTTATTATGTTTATTGAATTGAATATGATGATTACTTTTTTATTTTTATTTTCAGGAGACCTATAATAATCAGTTGAGGGAGAGATACGAGGACGATATTTTGACCCATCCGGAATTTGATCCGGATTTGTGGATGGAGGTTGGATTGTCAGGTGGACCCGATAAAAATCAGGTTTACGGGCTCTTCAACACTACGATGGACAACTTGCGGTAGGCCCGTAGTGTTTCAACTGTTGGGAGCTCCCAATCAATATCGAGCTCCCAATCTAAGGAGTTCATGGCCTTGTAGTAACACACGGCTCAACTCACTGAAAAATACGACCACCTATCAGCGGAGTACGCACAACTCAAAGCATCTCATGCACAACAAAGAGCGGAGTCTGAACAACTCAAAGCGTCTTAAGCAGAACAAAGAGTGGAGTCTGAACAACAAAAAGCGGCTTACGAACAGTTTCGCGAAATGGTTATGAACATGGCAACACAGAGTGGAACATGTGCACCTAATCCTTTTTGGCAGTATAACCACCAACCTTCTCCTCCAGGACCTCCTCCTCCTCCAGCTCCACCTTTATATTAATTTGTAATAAACATTATTTACCTTTAAAATTTCATTTAATATTTTTTTTGAAACACATTCAGTTTGTAATGAATATTATTTAACTTTGATTTTTTGTTTTTGATGTTTAATATAAATTTTATTTGCATAATTGGTTTTTATTACCATTAATTTATATAATGTTATATTATGTATTCTAAATAATTTTTTAAAAACAAATTTAGAAAAAACTATTACAAAGGGTTTTACAGACGGAATGAATCCGTCGGCATTTGACAGTAGCTGCCACATTCACCGATGCATTTACAGACGAATATATTCGGTCAGTATTTCATACACTCACCGATAGCTTTACCGACGGACTGCATCCGTCGGCATTTGATAGTAGCTGCCACAATTATCGACGAATTTACATACGGATATATTCGGTCGGTATTTCAAACGTTCACCAACAAATTTACTGATAGTACGTAGCTGTCGGTAAATCACGATATCACCAACGGAATAAAATCCGTCGGTATATTTCAAGAGGGAAACTTTTTTTTTGGTGTGCAAATTCCGTCTGTAAAACCATCGGCAAATGGTTTTTTTGTGTTTCCGACCGATATAGCGATGGAATGTGGAATTACCGACAAGAGGAAAGCCGACGGACGTAATCCGTCGGTAAATAAATCACTGACTAACTGGTAATCACACATCGACGGAATATTTCTGTAGGTAAAACTGTGAAATCTTGTAGTGACAGTTGATGGAGAATCAAAACATGCAGCCAGATCGCAAGGGCGGGCTTGCTTGATTCACCTTGAAATTGGTAAATTGAGCTCAGGTTCCAATTAAGACATTTTATTTTATTTTTTTTGTTTAATAATTTTAAATAATAACAGGAAAGAGATACTGTAACTCGATTATAACAAACTACTCATTTTTAGCATGCCTATAAATCATTTCAAATAAATATAATTTCTTATGTAACTTCAGTAATAACTTCACTTAAAACTGAAAGAGAATACCATTCTTTTTCTAACAAATAAGCTTATAATGAGGATTTTTATTGGTTTTATAAAATATATTATTGATGGATACAAATAAAATAAAATGAACCAAAAAACCCTATAAAATGAACCTAAAAAATTCCCCCAAAATAGACCCAACAAGAACACCTCTTGGGTTTGGGCTTGGTATCCCGAGCCCAAAGTACAACATGAGACCCAAGAAAAGTGAGCCCCACACCCAAGGAGCCTGAGCTTTGGGCTACTGCCTGAGTCCAACTCCCTAGAGGGCACGTGCTTGGGCTTGAGAGCGTGCCCCGAATCCAACATGTTTAGGTCCAGACATTGCGCCTGGACCCATTTCTCATCCCTAATACGTTCGAGCCCAGTGTGTTTGGGTTTAAGCTGCACGCCCGGACCCACTTTCACCCCTCATGGGCTCGGGCTATCATGCTTGAGCCCAACACTCTCCAGAGAATTTTTTCGGGACCCCATAAAGGTCCCTTAATATTTTATACTAATCCAATAAGTATTATTTCGAGTAGAATATAACTAAAAAAATCACAAGGGTAAAACTACTCTCCAGACCCTCCTCTTCAGAAAAAGGACAAGATTCATGAGCTATATATATACCATGAGACCTTCAAAATAAAAGTTCACAATATTCATTCTCTACTGCACATATATTTTCAGAGCATCTCTTTTTAGAATATTATTGTATTTTATCTCTCTTAAAAGATATTTATTTAAGTATCGGAGTCCCTGCCTCCACTAAAAAAAATCTTTTGCAAGCATTAACCACAAACCACCTTAGCATACCAAGCACCAAGTATAAGTTATCAATCATCTTGGTTATGGAGAATATATGAGATTGCTAGAACCAATGATAAACCGATTATCTAACCCGAAAGTTTTATTTTTAGGTTACTTAAATTTTTTGGGATATCATTAATTATTATTTTGTTAGTTGAAGATTTGTTATACTCCTTTAATAAATACTAAAATTTTAAAGATTAGTATTCTTTAAGATAACTTAAGAGATATGATGATGGATTTCTAGAGTTGTTAGATTTAGAATTATTTTTGTTTTCATTTTCTTATTTCTAATTTATTTTTAACTAGATAAAATATTTGTTTGTATATTTTTATGTGATTTAATTAACTTATCATATACTATATTGTTTTAATCTTCTGGTTTTCATTTATTTATTTATTTATTAAAATCACCTTATTTTGGAATCAAAAGATTTGAGTTGACCGAATTATTTAGAGATTAGGTATTTAGGTTAGATTTACCAAATATTAAAAGTACAAAAATATTAAAAGTCCTAGCCCATTAAAATAATTAAAACATAATTAATTAATTAAACAACAAAAGGTTTACTATTTTGTATTTGAAAAAAGAGAGGAGAATTCTTAAACGGAGGAGATTTCCCTTCACCCCTTCTCACTTCCTAACCCCGTTAAACCCCGTAGAACTCCTATTAAGCCCCCCAAAGTTTACACAAATTTCAAACTTCACCCCAAAAATCCCTTAAACCCTATTTAATCTCACATTTAATTTTCAAAAAATCGTTATACTCAATCGACTTTCCCTCTCTCTAGTCCTTTGAGCTTCTCCCTTCAATATACTCGCCATCTTTTTTTTTTTTTTCCAGTTCTTGGCAATTATATTTGCTTCTTGGATTTGACCGTACGTTTCTTGATTGGATTCTTCTGGTTTCTTGAAGAAAAAGTCACTACCACCTTGTATAATATTTAACTCAATGAGTGAGTTCATGTGGTCCTTACTTTTATGCTTATGATTTTAATCGTCTTGATAATACGTTAATTAGTAAGTTTTTTATGTTTTAGATTCTGTTTGGTTGGTGAGAAAATATGGGAAAAAGGAAAGAAAAATAATAGAAAAAGAAAGCCTTAAAGATCATGGTTTCGTTTTAAATTTCAATAACCGAAGTACCAAGAAATGGTAATATATAAGAGCTAAAATTGGAAAGAAGAAAATAAGTTTCCATTTGAATATTATTGAGATTATATTTTCCTTATGAGATTATACATCATTTTTGAAGCCAGAAAGTTCTTTCTTGTCTATCTTTTCTCCGGTTTCTGCTACGTTAGGTATTTCATCAAAGAAAAATTATTTATTCTTTTCTGGTTCCTGAAAGGATCTGTACTACTATGAAAAACCAGAATTCAGGACAGTACTTATTAGTTCGATACTAATTTAAAGATTAATCATAGAAAGTTTTTATGTAGAAAATCCGAAGTTGTCTGAGACTTCCTTGGTAGCTTTTCAAAATCTACGGAACAGATTCTTTTTCTTTATCTGTAAGGATTTTTAGCTTTCTTTTCTTATATTTATACACAACATACCAAGTTCTCCTATCGCTCACTGACTTCTCTTGTCATTTTTTTGGTCTTACAATTCTCTCCCCAATTGAAAGTTTATCTTTTCTTTGTCATAAAATTCAAAAACTTGAGTTGGGCACCCTTTCGTTTTCTCTAAGAAGAAAATTATTCTATTCAATTTTGTGTTTCTTACAGAATTGTATTGTGAAAATCGGTTTTCGGTTTGTTGAATTATGTGTCAATGGCCTAATCAGTCAAAAAAATCGCAGACTATGACTCCATTGTCTCCCATGGAAAGCAATTCTTTTACTGAAGATATGAGCTACTCGATTGATACCGAGCATTCTTTTTCCTCGTTGCTTGAGTTTGCGGCAGGTAATGACGTTGAGGGTTTCAGGCGATCAGTGTTTGATGAATCCGAGGTTAAGCAGGTTGGACTATGGTACGGTCGCCATGGGGGATCGAGGAAGATGGTTCTCGAGCAGAGAACCCCTTTAATGATTGCTGCTAAATATGGCAGTGTTGACATTGTGAAACTAATTCTTTCTCTACCTGAGGTAGATATAAATTTCTGTTGTGGCCCGGATAAGAGCACCGCTCTTCATTGTGCTGTTTCTGGTGGATCTGTTAATGCCATCTATGTTGTCAAGTTGCTATTACTTGCAGGTGCTGATACTAATTCCTTTGATGCCAATGGTTGTCGCCCAATTGATGTTATCGTTGCTCCCTCAAAATTTCCTCGCCTGAAAATTGCACTTGAAGAGCTCTTGAAAAATGGTTCTGTCTGTCAATGGGATATGATGCCAGTTTCATGTCCTAGTGTGAGATCCAGTTCACCTTCTCTGTCATCATTGATTGATGAAGGTTCCTCGTCCTCTCCCTCGGGCTCTATATTGTCGCCAGTTACCCGTATGCCTAACGATGTACATTCTTCTGCTAAGAAAGGATACCCTGTTGATCCAACTATTCCTGATATTAAGAACAGTGTTTACGCTAGCGATGAGTTTAGGATGTTCTCCTTCAAGATCCAACGTTGTTCCAGAGCATATGCCCATGATTGGACCGAGTGTCCTTTTGTTCATCCAGGTGAGAATGCAAGGAGAAGGGACCCAAGGAAGTTCCATTACAGGTGTGCACCATGTCCAGATCACAGGAATGGGACATGTAGACGTGGGGATTTGTGTGAATATGCTCATGGGATTTTCGAGAGCTGGCTACACCCTACCCAATACAAGACTCGACTTTGCAAGGAAGGCACGAATTGCATGCGTCGAGTGTGTTTCTTTGCTCACACATCAAATGAACTGAGATCTCTGAATATGTCTACTGGAGCTGCATCCTCTAAAGTAGATGTTATGGATTTCACCACGGCCTCGAAGTTGTTGCCTAGCTCCCCTTCAGCAGTTTCCTCGACGTCACCTTCTACATTTAATCCACTGAAGCATCTTTCAAGCAACAGTTCACACCCATCTGTGCCTTGGCCTCAGCAAACTATCCCAAATTTGCATAGCAGTCTTCAAGCAAGCCGTCTGAGAAGTTCTCTCAATGCAAGAGACATTTCATCCGAGGAGCTTAATGGATTGCGAGATTTTGCATTCCAGCAACATCTGCCCCTAAACGAGCCATCCTCTTTCTCTCAGCTACAGTACAATGGTTCCTATACCGATCTTTTTCCTCCTTCAAACACCCTGAACCACTCAAATCTAGACAAGATTTTCTATGCAAATGTCTCATCTCCTCAGCATCCTGAGCAACTGGGAGGTGCTGCATCTGTTTTCTCTCCCACATATTCGTCAGCAGCTCTTAATCAACAGCAGCAGCAGCAGAAAAGCAAGGCATCTCGAATTCAGGGGATATCATCTTATATCAATGATCCTGTGTCCTCTTTGGGCTTTCAACTATCTGCTCATGTTCACCGGGAGAAGATGTTGCAACAATTACAAAGCAGCCTACTCTCACAGAAGTTTAGTTCTAAGCCATCATATGACCTTGGATCCAATGGTACAAATTCATGGTCAATATGGAAATCTGAGAACAGGAATGCAGATAGGTTTATTCAGGCGGACGAAATGGGTCAGCCACGCACATCATGTTCAATTGAGCACGTTGGAGAGGAACCCGATGTGTCATGGGTTCATTCAATGCTAAAGGACTCACCATCCGAGACAAACGAGGCAACTGCTATTCCAGTCTCGGCCACCCTTGATGGCTCTACTTCAAATCCTCACATTGAATCCAGTGATTACGTGGCTTTGCAAGCCTGGCTTGAGGGGTTGCAGCTTGATCAGAACGTTACTTAGGGAAAAAGAAAATAAATACATATATAGTCATAGCTGAATTTCAGATTTATTAGTCGGTGCTATCAGATTTAAATAAGGTAGTCGTAACGATACGAGCTCAAAGGAAGAAAAAGTTCACAGAAGAAATTCTCCATTCATTCTTTCATTTTGTTTCTGAAATTATTAGAGGTAATCATGAGGTTTAAATTTTTGCAGGGGTTTTTCCTGCAAAGGTCCAGCTCCACTTAGATTCGTCTGGAATTTTCATTTTTTCAGGTTCATATTTTCCGTTGAATTATTTTGTTAAGAGTATAGGATATGTGCTTTTCTTTTTGGGCAGGGATGAAGTGTTGCTCTCCCATTTTACATAATTTATTTGTTCTTGTTGCTGTCATCTGAGGTTGATTTGTATTGGAGTTCAACAAATCCTGAGGATGTAATAAATTGCATTTACACTAATACTAAATCAATTAGCAATCTTTATGGTCCTTTTCATTCCATCTTTGGTTCCTTATGCGTTTACTTTCCATCTGCTTCCATATCTGCTTCATCAGAATCAATGATGAGGTGGGTCCAAGTGGGGTGGTGGGTAGGGGATATTGGATCGGAAAGGTGAATGGTATTTTCATTGTTATTCTTTCCATCTTTATTAGAAGATGAGATATAGGCATGAGGAAATTCTTATCCCATAAAACTGATGTGATGTGGAACCTACTTTTACATACTATGGAGCACCAAGGGATCATATACCAACCGTGATGGCTGATGCCTCCTTTAGTTGATCAGTCTTTGTTGCATCGGGAATTCTTGGAACTTTGATGTTTCTAGTGGGGCAACTTTGGATTGATCTTGACGGGTTGCCTAATGTTGCTAGCTAGGTTGTAAGGTTAGATCTTGTTGGGGGTTTCAGGGAAGGGATTCGTGATCGTTTATGTGCCTTTGATGGGGTCGAGTTTGCTGTTGTTTTTGGTATATTGATCCAAAGATTTCTATACATGGAAGGATTTTAGCTCAAGTTTAGAATGATCAACTTCAGGAAACAGTCTTAACCCACAGATTCTGGTTTTTGGTGGCTGGTAGAACGTCTTTATAACTGTGGATTTACAAGGCAATCGATCAACCATGCCTAACCACACCCTCTTTCCCCCTGTTGTTAAATTGTTAGATGATCAGTAAGTTTGACATGTTAGCAGTGGAAAATGGAGCTGAGAAAGTGTTTTAGGTTTGATTTTGGTGTTATCACCATGTTCGGAGCAAATTCTAAAGTATCGTCTTAAAAGTTACAACCACCATTTCCCCAGATGAAATGTGTTTGAATATGGTAATGTATTCATGGAAGAGGTAGAGAACCAACATCTACTGATTACAGAGGAAAGAAACCTGTATAAAAAATATATCTCACTATACACGACAAGCGTGGAGATGGTTTCACAGATCATTAAGGGATAAGCACGAGCTCAAGACATTAGAATTTGATCCTTTCATCCCCAGTTTTTAACCTCGAAAATGAAGCAGGGATGGATTCCAGAAATTGGTAAACTATTAGAAAACAAATTTTCATATCCATGGCATCTGATTAGTTAGTCATTAATCAGTAAAACACACAAAGTAAATAGGTCACAGAAGATTGCTAAAAACTTATGCACAAAAATTAATAAATTATAAAGAATGTTAAGATATATATACACACTAGTTTTTTTTTTTTTACCCGCGCCACACTACAAGCTGGATTATTTTATTTATATCCTTAAAACAAAAACATAAAGATGTTAGAACGTTAAGAATTTGATGTATAATACACGAAATCTTTTTAAAATATTGTGGCGGTGACATACAGGACAACACTTTTTTAAAAAAATATTAAGAAGTTGATGGATTGGATTGACTCGGGATTTAAGGCATGAACTCGTGATAACTCTATGGAATCCAAATCGAAACAAATTAGAAAACCAAATTCTAATTAACCAAATATTCAAGGTCTAAAATGAAAAACAATCAATTAAAGAAAAGATCTAAAAAAATGACTCGAGCAAACCTAGATTTGCGATCTGTGCTATGCTGCGACCTGGACCGAATTGGTTCTAACATAAAAAAAGGATTCTCAAGCGATGCTAATGTATTTAAAGAAAAAAAAATTTGAGACTCGGGTCATTAACTTGACTGGATCAATTAAATCAAGTTAATTTAATAATATAATTAAAAAAATAGCAAAGAAAAAAAAAGACCCGAGATAATCCGAGTTATTTTTAAAATTAGTAAAAAATCCTATAGAAAGCCAAAAGACAATTTATAGATCTCAATATTCAAATAAATCAAGCGTTAAAGGATGAAACAAAATAAACATGAATTTAAATAAAGAAAAAAACAAATGAATTTTTTCTTTGCGTTACGCCACAGACTGAATATTTTTGTTTAACCTTTAAAACAATGTAAAAAAATGAAGATGGTAACATACTGAACAATATTTAAAAAAAATATTGAAAAATCAATTTAATTTAATTAAAAAATATATTTTTAAAAGAAGATAAATCTAATAAAGAACAACAAATAAAAAAACCAGGATAACCCGAGTAATTTTTAAAATCAATGAAAAATCTTATATAATGCAAAATAAATAAATAAATTACAATCCATTAAAATCAAATGCTTAATGATGAAACTAAAGAATATGAGTTTTAAAATAAATAAACTCGAATGACTATCTTAAACATGGGTTAAGTTTTTAAATACGCAACCTTTTAAATCCTAGACTTAGGGTCAACTAATAAAGTCAATTTTATATTAAAGGATGAAATTAGAAGAAAAAAATTAATTTAAAAAACTTGTCAAGACAAAAAAAAATAGTAAGAAAAAGAATGATGATAAAATCTGATATATAAATATAATAAAGGAGAATGAAATTTTTTTAAAATCAATTTGAAAATCATCCCAAATAAAATAAATAGAAATAAAAAGAATGGAGACCAAATATGAAATAAAAAAAACAATGGAGGATAAAATTGAAAAACAATTCAATTCTATAAATTAATTGAAATAAAAAAAATAATAATTAAAATAATAAGGACCACACAAGCTAAAGAGTTGATGCGAAATGTTGAAAAGCTAGGCACAAAATCCAAGAAAAATAGAGAAAAGAAGGAAAAAAAAGAAAGAAAGTCATTCGTCGCCAAACCAGAGATAATATAGTAATAGGCTCTGTCCATAAAAGTTTTATTCATCATGAGGAATCATAAAATACCAAGAAAACCTATTTTCCATCTATGTGAGACACCACACGCGCTATCCAAAGATGGTAGGGTAGCTTGCTGGTGCGTTCATGGAACGTGGGAACAACTATTTTTTAATTAATTAAATTACCAAATCATCCCAAGACCACTTGATTATTGCTAAAAAACCAATATGAAATAACTAATATGCCTTTAAAGTCAAGCCTAAGATTTTGTTGCTTCAAGGGTAGTAGAGTAATCACATTGTGCATAGCAAGGGAATTATAAAAAAAGCCCCTAAGCTAATTTTTATTTATTTTTTGTTTTTAATAGTAATAAAGTGTTTTAACTGTTTAAAAAATTATTAAAAAAATTAAAATACCCCTAAACAATTCTAGAATAAAAAATGAACCCATGAAAAGACTCTTTTACCATTTAAAACCAATTCTTTGTTTTTTTAGTTGAGAGCAAAATCATAATTTAACTATTATAAGCAAGTGTATGGTACTTTTCTCACATGAAATAGTTTCTGTTAATATATATATATATATATATATATATATATATATACAGCAAAAACTATATGTACCTGTCATGTCCCTACAAGTGAATACACAATTAAATTGCGACTTAATAGCCTTGCAACCTCCTGGATGATTCTTGATCTCTTTCCAAATGAACCAGGTTTATGGTCAATGGTCCTTTCAGGCTTTCCAGGAATTCCATAGTCTTATAAGATATTCCACCTCTTAACAGATTAACAGTGAATCAGGATTGTCTTCCCCATCACTCGTGCCTCAACAATATTTTTTTGCATGAGCAGATGCAATAATTAGATAGTAACAACAGAAGCGTTCCTGAGATATTCCCAATTATTTGAAAAATGTACTAAATTCATGACAATCATTAGAATGCCCCAAGTTGTAAGTGTCACCATAGAGAATTTCTCTTCAAGCTGATCATTCCAAACACAAAACTGAGCTTCTAATTCTGGCACCACATACCCCGATTTAACTCTAATCCTCTTCATCATGAAATACCAAATAAAAACCAGTAACATATCCAGATTCTCTAATCAAGGTCAGCAAAGAATTCAAATTTGCATAAATTTTGTCAGATTGAGGGTGTGATGTATCTGCAGCGGTAAAAGAGTGACTCTGATCCCTTACGATGATCCAACTAGTTCCTGGTGGCTTTCTTAAACCCTTCTCTTTGAGAAATGTTCTTATTTGTCTTACCTCTGACCAATGACCTGCTTCAGCATATATATTGGATAGCAAAACATAATTTCCTGCATTTGTTGGTTCTAATTTGACAAGGTTTTCAAAAATGGCAGAAGCTAGTTTTGGGTTAGAATGAAATCGACAAGCACTGAGCAGTGCTCTCCACACTGATGCATCTGGTTCAATAGGCATAGAATTGATAAATTCTCTAGCTTCATCTAAGCATCCGCCACGACCAAGTAGATCAACTACACAGCCATAATGTTCAAGCGCAGGAATCATCTTGAAATCCTGAACCATGGAATAAAAGAGCTCCAAACCCTGCTCTATCATGCCAGCATGGCGACAAGCAGATAGTACAGATAAGAAAGTCACCTCATTTGGCTGGAAACCTTCTTCTAACATCTGCTTGAAGGCAATGATGGCATCATAACCACGACCATGTGTACCATAGCCGGTTATCATGGCATTCCAAGAGATGATGTTTCTCTTTGGTAAGCTTTTAAAGATCTTTTCAGCAGTTAGCATGCTACCACATCTTGTGTACATTGTTATTATAGCATTTGCAAGAGATAAATTTGAATCAGAAGGGGAAAACCTCCGTATGGCATAACCATGCAGGCACCGGCCTTGAGGCAGATTGGCGAGGTCAGTACATGTTGAGAGAGCATTTAAGATTGTGATCACGTTAGGTTCCACCTCTGAAATCATACGATTGAAAAATAACAAAGCTTCATTGCTCTGGTTGATTTTAATGTAACTGGAAATCATAGCATTCCACGATATCAAATCTCTAGCGAAACAGGCCTCAAAAAGACTTCTAGCTTTCGGTTCATCACCACAGTTCATGTACATATCAGTGAGCGCAGTGTTCAAGGGTAGATTTATTTCAAAACCATGCTTTATTGAAAAACCATGGATGGACCGTCCTATTTTTAGACATGTTTTATCTCCACAAGCAGCAAGAAGAGAGATCATTGTGTGAGAGTTTGGTTCCACTTGAGATGCTTGCATGATTTGAAATAATTCCCAAGCCTCACCCCTCAAATGGGCACTGGCCAGTGCCAAGATCAAAGTGTTATATGAGATGACATCTACATCACTCATCACACTGAAAACCTTCCGTGCAGCTTCAACACAATTTAGATCTGTGTACATGATCAAAAACGCATTTCCAATAGAAACATCCATCCTCATTCCACTCTTGCATGCATGAGCATGTAAGCTTTTACCCTTTTTCAAGCCATCATCTAACTCTCTACACAAAGAAAGCATAACAACAATAGTTCTTTCATCGGGGCTTATTTCTTCTCGCATTCTATTAAAAACATCACTAGCTTCTTCATAGCATCCATGTTCAATGTATGCAGAAATCATAGAATTCCACAGGGCAGCATCACGAACTGTAGTGATAAAAAATAACTTGCGTGCTAATTCTGAACTTGATATCTTACTATACATGTTCAGCAATGCATTTACTATGAACAAATCATTACTATAGCTAAATTTAATAGCCATTTGATGAATTTGCATCCCCAGTTTGAGATATCCAAATTCTGCACACGCCTGAACCACGACCAGTATGGTAACCAAATCAGTCTTAACCCCATCCTCTAGCATCCGAACAAAAAGCTCCAAAGCTTTCACCGAATCCCCTGAATCAAGAAACCCAGTAATCATTGCATTCCAACTCACTTCACTTCTCATAACCATCAAATCAAACACAAGACTCGAAACTCTCACATCAAAATTCAAATAGAACCCAATCAAAGCAGTACCCACATGAGGATGACAATCAAAATATCCATTCCTCAACCAATACCCATGTATCTCCTTCCCTAACCTCAATTCTAATAACCCCTCACACGCCAAAATCAATGCCACCAAAGTACGTGAATTTAGTTCAAAACCCTCACTTTTCATCTTTCTGAACAATCCAATTGCCTCCCCATAAAAACCACAGCCCACAAACCCAGATATCATTGCATTCCACAAAACCAAATCTCTCTGAGTCATTTTACCAAACAGTTGGTTAGCTTCTTCAAGCAACCCACATTTGCAATAGAAATCAACAACAGCTGTCCCAACTCGAACATCTTTGATCAAATTAGTACCCTGAATACTAGAATGCACCCTTCTGCCTCTCTCAACGTCATTGAGCCTCGAACAGGCCTTGAAAATGAGAGGCAGGGTTGTGTTATTTGGTGCAATGCCAAAAGATTCCATTTGGGTATATGTAGAAAGAATGGCATGGTCATTTTTGAGCCTGGCGTGGTTTTTCATGATTGCATTCCAGTCCCTTTTAGGGTCTGTGTTGATGTTGGTTTGTTTGGGTATAAGAGAAGGGCTTCGAGGTTTAAAACAGAGAGAAATGTCCATTATCAATAACAGGGCTGAGGTAGTTTACTTTTGGCGGCTAAAAGAGGAGGGTAACGGATATCGTGTTTTAAATGGCTCGTTACTGACCGTTAAATATTCTTGTGTTATCTCTAGATGCATGACTAGTCGCTCAAACAGAAACGACTGCCGTTTAAATAGAAAGATGTTAGATGACCAACCATCACCCTCAATTGGGCTGCTTGCTCTACCTCCTAAACTGCCATGGAGCTTTGTGTGAGATTTGACATTTTTAGTTTTTCAAAGCTCAAAAATGCAATGGCATAACGGCTCTTCTTTGATCTCAACTTTCATCCAGTCTTTGTGTAAGGGATGAGAGGAATGTAAGGTCTTACAATATGTCATCATTCATTTAACCTCAAATTGTCATAAATTTATTTAGAGAAATTACTAGATATATTTAAGGCTAAGTTAGAACAAACCGTTCCAAATTTATTTAAAGAACATGATTAATTGATATATTTGAGACCAAATTAAAAATGAGGTCCACTTAATTTTATGGTTAAAACTTTTTTGAAATTTAATCTCTAATACATGCTCTTTAATATAGAACATTAACATGATTTAAATAAATTGTGAGTGAATGGAAAATTGATCTAAAAAAACCCTGAACCCAAAACCTTTTAAAGTAACATATTTTGATGAAACCTAAAATCCTCAAAAGAATTCTATCTTAAATTAAAAAGAAACAAAATTTTTCTAATATTTATAAAATAAACAGTTGAAGAGTTAAAATTGACCCATATGACACCCAAGTTTTTAGAGGGAAAATGTAATAAGCAAAGTGAGTTTTGAACTTAAACTCACACTTGTGTTGGCTTGGCCTGCCTCAGGCTAGACTTTGGGTTTGAGTTCATTGTAAAATAAGTTTTTGGATCACAAAATATTATTTTTTGCAAACTTAAATTTGGGCTTGAATTTGGTTCGAGAAAAATTATTTATTCCAACCTAGCCCACTATTTTGTCCAACTTATGAAAGGAAGAATTTGATAAGTTTTGTTTTATAACCATAATATTCAAGTTTTATTATGATTTATGATGGTTAATCAAAATATTAAAAATGTGAAAATTAATTTTGGTTAATACCAGAATTAATTCTTTAAAAGAGTTCAAGAGAAGATTTTTCATGATTTTACACTCTTTTTTACCTTAAATTTTAGTGTTTTTCTTCTCATTTTTTAACTTTCTATATTCCTCCCAAATTTAGAGTTTATGTTTATTTTGACGAAGATTAACACTACTAGATTTAACAGTTTTACCGATGAAAATTTCTTTCGATGATTACACTAGCAGTCTGTTGGTATATATATTAATGACTGACTCACAGATGGAAATAATCCATCAGAAAAACATTCATCGGTAATTTATGGATAGCCGGTGAGTTTAATGGTAATAAATATATCGATGAATTTATAAACAGACAAAACGTGCCAAAAAAAATTTGTCTGCTTTATTTCATCGGTATATCCAAAGGTAAATATAACATATCAACAATAGAATACTATCTATAATTTTGTTGGTGAGTTAATAGTAGTAGTGGTATTCGACTATTTGCAATAATGTTTTTCTAACTCTCTAGAATATACCAATGGTCTAGTTCCGTCGGGAAACACATCAGTAATAGTGGCATTTGTTGTAACTGTTTTTCAACTCTCTGGAATATACCAATGAAATTGTGTCACCGATAACCCCGTCAGTAATATTTTAAAAATAGTTTTTTAAAAAATGTATTGAATAAAAGTAGAAAAATAATTAAAATAATTTTATTTTATAGTTTTAAAATAAATTAGTATAAAAATCAAATATTTATTATAAATTTAAACATTTGTATGTTCAAATAGAATATATCTAAAATAAAGGCGGCGCTGAAAGAGGCTATTTGTTGTCAGGACCGTAGGGCCAATTAGGGGGGTGCACATGAATCACCCATCCGTGATCTCATTTCCATTACCAATCGACAGAGTTCTTTATAATCAACAGTGAGTTGCACATATTTATCATTAAGATGGGTCGTCTGATCCTGCACCTGTTGGTCTAACATCGTTATGAACTCTAGAGTTTGAACACTTGGAATCGATTGCGAGCATCAAACTATTAAAGCACTACAAGTTGTCCGCAAATTCTCAGTTGTAGTGTTAGAGAGTCTATACACCTTATTTCTATCGGACCCACTAGGATCCTACCTCTAACCACAATTTCAGATCGATATCCGGATGAGTCGAAGGATCGTCCCCGTATCTCTTCTTCAACTAGCTGTTATATGTATCCTGGAAAGAAAAAATAAATTCAAGAAATTCAAGAAAATAATAACTTAAGAAAGAAAATGATTGAAAACCAACATACCAGAAAGTGTTGAGCTCGGCTATCAACAAACTACTGCACCCCTTTTTGGCAATCATCACTCCGCACATGAATTTCAATAAAAAGGTCCAAGAATCATAGCCTACAATAAAAAAAAAATATTGTCATTTAAATATATTTATAAAAAACAACTAATAAAAAACTGGATGTAATAAAAAAAAATCTTACCAATCCCTTCACATGTGAAACGAACAAAGCGAAGCTGTCGGTGTGCGTGGTTATGGAACTGTGAAAACACTGGTTCCAGTTATCCATACCGGACTGTGACCTTCGAGTGAAACGCATGGACGTCACATGTTGACTGTATTCCACCCATACAGCCTTTGAGACGTACAACAGTCTGAAATCCTTACAAACCGCCACGTCATTCCAGTACGGAAGCTCTATTTTTTTCACATATTTTTTTGCTTTCTTTTGCGCATTGTACAAAAAATCACACAATCTATATGGTACAAATTAATTATCTGTTAGTAAATGAAAAATAAAATTTTAATATTTGGAATAAAAAAATTATCCTGAATTCGATCTTCCCTAATTATAGCGAGATTCTCCTAAACCTTCATCACAACATTATCATCAGCTATCTCCCATTCAAATTTCCATTGAAGTAAAAATTTATAAAAGAAAAATTTTAGTAATTTCAATAAACAATCCAAATTAAAATAAAAAATATTTAAGTTAATATTAACATTGAACCTTGAAAACCATGCATCAACCTTTAATTTCCTTTAACGATGTTTGAAAACTTGGCTCTATTGAAACAACAGAATTTTCATTGACATTTTAAAGACCAATATTATTGTTCTAGTTGCCTTAATATTTGTAAACCTGAAATTGCCTCTATTATCCCTAGGCATATACACAAATTAACGAATAAAAAATTAAACAATTCCTATTTTTTAAAAAAAATTGGCACATTTTTCCCTATATAAGAGACTACCTGAAATTTTTAAATTTGCAAATACACAACATATATGCCTATACATTTAATTGAAATTGAACAACAAAATTGAAAAAAAAAAAAGACAATAAAAAATCAACAAAATAATGTAAAAATTATTACAATAACAAATAAAATTCAACACAATTATTTCTAAGTGGTAATATTTTTAATCCTAAATTTACAAAAAATATTCTAAATGTAATAAATACAAAATAATAATTAAAATTACTCCTACATATTTAATTGAAATTTAACAACAAATTTGAAAAATAAATAACTAAAATTCAACGAAATAATGCAAAGATTATTTCAATAACATAACTGCATTCTTGACAATGAATCACATTTTCATTATAAGCTAGTCTACCATTCCACATGGAAAGAAGCGATTACTTGAGCTTGTCACCTGTCCAAGAACATGGAGGTATGGGGCATTAAAGAAACCAAGACATGCAGATGTTTAACTGGCAACTAATAAGCAATGAAATTTATTCACAGTGACTATATAGCATAGCACACTCCAGAAAGAATCTCTTCAGTTTTCCATGCCTCTATGATGCTAAGCGTAAATAGGAATAAAATGACTGCTGCAAAATACGACACAAAAAAAGAAAAAGAAATGGGCATGTGCGTGCATGATCGAAGGATAAATGCTGTGTCAACCAGAGATGCAATTGGATCAGCTGTCAGAGCCAGAGCCGCAGGAAATGACTATTTCTAACCGAAGTTCATCCAATTTAAGAACAAATCTGTTCATAATACAGGAGAAGAAAATAAATTTCTAAATATCTCTGAAAAATGGAGTGTTAGTCTACCGGTTAAGGCACTACTATATCCCTGCAAGGATGAGAATAACACAAGTTGGATCCTCAAAAAATATACTTATTGAGAGGGGAAGTCACTAACCCCGAACGAAACTAATATCACATTTTAAGAGGGCGTGAGGATACTCGGATTAAAATAAAAAAAATAAAAATTACGACAACTAAACAAGAAATTCCAGTGAAGCCAAGGAAAATGGCCAAATTAAGCACTAATAGGGCTCTAAAGTGAGCATTTGCTAGGATTCAATTGAATTCAACCACACCAGCAAAGCGGTGAAATGTACAAATGTTTTTGTCAAGCATTTAATTCCCTGAAACAATACGTATATATATAAAAAAATCAATCAAGTTTCATTTTTACAGCAGAAACAACAACACCTGACATCCTTAAAGAAAATGCAAACGGGAGTTCTCTTCGCGTCCATTGGTGGATATGAATCATCGTTGTCAGCCATCAATGGGACACTCAAATATCTAAATTCCCTCTCGGAGGAAGATGCTAAACTGTGAGTTTCAACTTATAGGCTATCCACAGGAAGCAGATTATGTGAGTGTAGTCATAAGGAAGAATATCTCGCAAATAGAGCACCAAATCTGCAGATTCTATCATCTCGTTCATTTTAAGTAATTGCTTGAATGCAGCCCATAATATTTAATCAAGCCAGAAAAGGGAAATCACGATATTCAGTAGGCCAAGGGGAAGCAAGTGTCCGCTAGGAAATTAAAAAAAAAAAAGAGAGGATTGAAGTGGAAAATTAAGAACAGAACAGTATAGAAATGAAAAACAACAACCACTTATGGAAACAAGTACAACTTGAAATTAATCCTGAGAGGTGTAGCTCAACTGGTCAAATCTTAGATTTGTTCTATAGAGGTCACTGGTTCGAATCTCACAAACCTCAGGGTCACTGGAGGCTTACATGGTTGTTAATTTCAGGGCTCATGGGATTAGTCGAGATGCGCGCAAACTGACCCGGACACCTGCGTTCATAAAACAAAAGTACAACTTGGAATTTTGGATTTAATTTATATAAAAATCAAAATTGATTTTTTCACTCCCATTGAAATTGAAGAATAAAGCTCCTAAAAAATGTAGAACAGCCTGGAAGTCTAGAAGTTTCCTCTAATGTCTGGCAGACATTAACCATCCTGGAAAACTCAAAATCAAACCATCAAAACTATACTTTAAATTCCATGGTCGTAAGGAAAAGGAATGTTGGAAAATTTGTTAAAACATGACTAATAGGCATATTTAAGATCAAATTAAAAATGAAATCCATTATTTTTACATTAAAATTTTGTTGGAATTTAATCTCCAATACAAACTTTTTGATATGAAATATTAACATGATTTAAACAAATTATAAGTAAATAAAAAATTAATCTCAAAGAACCCTTAGTTAACATATTTTAATGAAATCCAAAACTCTCTTAAAGCTTTTATCCCACGTGGAAAAGAAACAAATTATTTCTAGTGTTTGTAAAGTAGAAAGTTGAAAAATTAAAATTGAATAAAAAAAAATCCAAACTTTTAGAAGGGAGAGGTTCAAAGCCAAACTAGGCTTTGGACTTAAACTCACACACTCATATTGGCCCGGCTCGTGCTCGAGCTTCTGACCCGAGTTTATTGTAAAATGGTAATTTGGACCACAAAAGATTATTTTTTGCCTAGGTCTGGTCTATGAAGAATTCCAGCCTATTGTTTTGTCTAGCCCATGAATGTTAATCGTCTCTTCCAAAAGCCTTTTTTTTTTAATTTGAACAGTTTTTCCAACTCAAGAATTTAGATTTATGATCACTATGTTTAGATTTCATTCTTGATTTATAGTGGCTAATCAAAGGCTGTGGTGGGAATTAATTCCGATTATTATCAAAATTAATTATATAACCTTTTAGGTTTCAGAATTCACTATTAAAAAAAAGGAAATGTTTGATATATATATATATATATAAAGATTTTTATACACTCTTCCTCACCTCATTTTTATTGCTTTTCTTCTCTTTTTATACTTTTATTTCCCTCCAAAATTTAGAGTATAGGTTCATCTTGTTGAGATATATTTGAGTTACATAATCTTTAGTTCAAATACTTATTTAGAACACTACCAGAATTTTGCAATTTACCGAAAGAATATTCCATCGATAGTTAGAAATTGATTTTGTCGACACGACTTTTACCGACGAGTGCACAAACAGTTAGTGTTCATCGGAAAAACTTTCATTGGTAATTCTTGTTTTGTCTACAATTCTGTCAGTAAAATAATCACCAATGGATTTACAGATGGAAGAAGTGCGCCAAAAAAAAATTATCCATTGTATTCCATCGGTATCTCCCTCAGTGAATATGACATATCACCAACAAAAAAGACCGTTTGTAATTCCATCAATGATTTTTTTTAATATTACTAACAGAATTAAACCATCGGTGATTAAATAGTAGAAGTGGCATTTCCAATAATTCTTTTCCAACTCTCTGGAATATACCGAGTAGAAAATAATTAAAAGAAATTAAATAAAAATAAAAATCAAATATCCATTATAGATTTAAAAATTTATCAGTTCAAATACAATTCATCTAGAAGAGAGGGGTTTGAGGCAGAGGTGGGTCGTTACCAAGATTAGGTGAGATAGGGGGGAGAACATGTACCACAAATGTCTGATTTCAGTTCCATATACAATCATCGGAGTTCAACCGTCTCAGCACTAAGTCGTTGTGTCTCAAACAACAAGATGGGTTGTTCAAGCTTCAATTCGTTGGTTTAAAATCATCTAAAACTTTGACTGCCATATGTTTATGCAAAGACTCATTCCATTAGTTTACTGAGATTTATTGTCAATGGGGATATGGGATGCACTCACAGAGATCAATCATTTTTTTTAGAGATATATGCTCTAACAAGTTACAGACACAACACATGGAAAGACTTGAAATGAATAGCACCCAGATAATATGAAAACTTGAGATGATATTCCCTCCATTGTTTTTCGACTCGATGGAACATCTACTCATACATTTATTATTTGAGGCAAAAGTTAAAGGCCTAGTCCAATATAAATGGATGTATACATTCGAGAGGATAGATAGGAAATACAAATACAATATGACATTAGACAGTATTTTACACCGATGAAAATACCAATGAAATGTGTCCGTTAATATATTCTAAAGGCAATGAGAATTGTTCCCCTTCTCCTTAACACTATTCATGGTGTTAATTACACATGGATATACCGACAGAATGTTTCCGTTGGTATATTCCAGTGGCGATGAGAACCGTTCACTTCTACCTGACACTGTTCATTATGTTAATTACACATGGATATACCAACAAAATGTTTTCATCGATATATTCATGTGGCGATGTGAATTGTTCACTTCTTAAGGTGTTGTTCACTGATAATTAATGCTTTTTTTACCGACAAAAGAAGAAATCTAACGCGTTGGAAATTAATACTCTTTTTTTATTATGGTACACGTTATCCAATGGAATCACCGATGGAATAGGAATTCCAAGACATTGGTAATTAATGCTCTTTTTTACTCTTGATTGTTTACTCTTTTACCGACGGAATCACTTATGAAATGAAAAGCCATCGGTAATATTTGAAGGGGTTTCTAAAAATTTTCGTGCGAATTGAAATTTTCAACTTGACTTTACAAACAAAATCACCGATAAATTTTTTAAAGATATTAATATTTAATATTCTGTCGGTAAAACCTAATATAAAAAATCATGGGCATGGCAGACTAGGCTTCATCTTCTCCATTCTTCATCTTTCATCCTCTCTCTTTTTCTCTTTTCTTCTTCATTCTCTTATTTTTGTTTACGACCCGAGCCGAAATCAAACATCATCTTCTCTTCTCATTCTAAGGTATGTTATTTTCTTCATTTTTCTCCTTTTTTTTCTTTTTATTTTCGAGTTTTTTTAACAATCCCTTTTCATTTATTTTGTTATTTTTTGTCATTATTTTTATTCAATTTTGTGTTGAATTTTAGTTGTTATTTAAATAATTTTTTTCATTATTTTGAAGAATTTTAGTTATTTGTTTTCCAATTTTGTTGTTCAATTTCAATTAAATGTGTAGGATTAATTTTAATTATTATTTTGAATTTTTCTTAATTTAGATTAATTTTTTGTAAATTTCGGATTAAATATATTACCACTTAGAAAAATAAGAATTTTGTGCGAAATTGAATTATTCTAATATGTTTGAAGAAATTGAATAAAATTAATTGGTATGTGTTATATATATTGTTTATTTGTAGGTTTAAAAAATTTGGGTAGCCTCCTATATAGGGGAGGTGCTGCCGATTTGTTTTTGAAAAAAGAAATCGTTTAATTTTTTTTTCTGTTAATTTGTGTAGATGCCTAAGGGAAAGTCTATTGCACGTCGTGAGGACATGATCGCTACTAGTTATTCTAGTAGTGATGATGACGACCACGAGTCATTAGGTGTCGACCAAGAACAGGTGCTTGAGGCATAGACATCGACTCACGACGCAAGGTCATCGAGTGCTATGCCGCAACATTGAGGAAGGGTACTTTTACAGCGGAATCCATTTACTCGTAAGTACGAGGCCTAGTGGAAGGACATCCTTTCAATGTAAGTTTTATTTGCTTTCACAACGACATGTTTAATAAAAATTTTTAAAATAATTTTATTTAACGAATGCAATTTGAGGTTTACAAACATTAAGGCTACAAGAACAATAACATCGGCCTTTAAATCTTCTATGAAAATTTCATTGTTTCAATAGAGCCATGTTTCCTGACATCCTGAATGGAAACTGCAGGTCGATGCATGGTTTTCAAGTTTTAAAGTTAGTATTGATTTAAATATTTTTTTATTATGTTAATTAGGTTAGTTTAATGAAATTACTGAAATTTTTCTTTTATAAATTTTTATTGCAAGGAAAAATTTGAATGAAACAAAGTTGATGATAATGTTGCGATGAGGGTTTAAGAGAATCATGCTGCAACTAGGTAAGATCGAAATAATGATAATTTTTTTATTCCAAATATTTAAATTTATTCATTTACTAATAGATAATTTATTGGTAACATATAAGTTACGTGATTTATGGTACAAGGCAAAAAAAAAAGAAGCAAAAACATATACGAGAGAAAGAGAGCTTCCAACCTGGAATGACGTGGCGATTTGAAAGAATTTCAGACCACCATATATCTCAGAGGCTGTATGGGCAGACTACATTCAACACATGACGTCCGCGCGTTTCACTCGACGATCATAGTCCGGTGCGGAGAATCGACACCGGCTTGTTCACGGTTCTGTTATCATGCATACCAACGGCTCTATTCCATGCGTTTCGCATGCGAAGCGGATGGTAAGATTTTTTTTTATAAATATATTTAATTGACAACATTTTTATTTTGTAGGCTACGATTCTTGGATGGAAGCCAAACCTGATGAAACTTTTTGTTGAAACGCATGTGTGGAGCTCATCACTTTATGGTATGTTAGTTTTCAACTATTTTTTTATTAAGTTATACTTTCCTTCAATTTGATGAATTTTTTTTTTCTTTCCAGGATACATATAACAACCGCTTGAAGGAGAGATACGAGGACAATTCTTCGACCTATCCGGATCTTGATCGGATTTGTGGTTAGAAGCAGGATTGTCTGGTAGGCCTAATAGAAATTGGGTGTACGGACTCTCTAACACTACGGCCGAGAACTTGCAGATAGCCCATAGTGTTTTGACTATTGGATGCTCGCGATCGGTTCCGAGCACTCAAACTCTCGAGTCCGAGGTGATGTTAGGCCAACGAGTATAGGATCAGATGACCAATCTTAATGGAAAAATATGGACTCACTGCGGATTATGAAGAACTTCGCCAAGTGGTAATAGAGATGAGAATAAACATGGGTGATTTATGTGCTCCTCTTTATTGGCCTTTTGGTCCCGGCGACGACCATCATCCTTCTCCTCCTCCAGCGCTGCCTCTGTTTTAGATTTTTTGTATTTGGACGTACAAATGTTTAAATTTGTAATAAGTATTTACAATATATTATTTTAATTTATTTTTATATATTTGGTTTTAATTTATTTTAATTATTTTTCTACTTATGTTCAATATATTTTGTTTAAAAAATATTTTAAAATATTACTGAAAGGGTTACCGACGGATCACATTCGTCAGTATATTCTAGAGAGTTGGAAAAGCATTACTGCAAATGTCAATGCTACTTTTAACTCTCCGATAGAATTACAGATGATATTTTGTCGGTAATATGTTATATTTACCGACAAATATATGGCAAACTTCCCAAGAGAAATATCGACGGGATGAAGCGGATAAAAAATTTTTAGCGTGCTTTATTCGTCTGTAAATCTATCGGGGAATTTTTTACCAGTGGACTCACCGACAAACCAAAAATTACCGACGAGAGTTTTTCCGATGGATTGTTTCCGTTTATGAGCCGGTCAATAAAATACATACCGATGGACTATAAATATAAATACCAACAAAAAATTATATTAATAAAACTATTAAATCTGGTAGTGTACACTACCAATGAAGGACAAGTTTTGTGCTTTCGTAGATTACTGATTTTAACTTGGGCGGATCCCAACTTTCACTTACCAAAACCTTCCTTTAAAGGATCTATCCGTGAAAATCTAATCCAGCATTCTAACCGAAGTCATTTTGCTAAAGAAGATATCCTCAGAGTCTGAAAACATCGTATTTGGGGATTTAAATTTCTTTCCTTACTCGTAGGGAAAAACGATGATCATCCTTCTTATTTTCCTTTCCTTTTAATTATAGTAGATTGCAGATCATTTGTCCCTTTAGCTGGACAAAATGTTTTGCTACACCATGGAATGAATTTTACCTTTAGATGTGTAGTCTTGGCAATGGTCCATGGAAAACAACATTCATTCCGAACCCAAATGAATGCAAGAATGATGACCAGAAAAGAGAGAGAAGAAAAGCCCTTTACTTAAGGGTGCCCAGACATCAAATCAGCTGCTAATTGCTTTTGGACCCAAATATTACCCACAGGGAAAGAAACCTGTACCAGTAAGAAAGGTGAATCTATCACCAGGAATCAGCAGATGGAAATATGAAATATTGATCAGGTGATGGAATTAAGTATTAAGTATATATATAAAGGGTGTTGTGTTTTTACTGTATATAAATCACTGTTTATTGGAGTAGGGGTTTTTTAAAAAATTTAGATTTGATTTTCAAACTTTTTCTGAGTCATTTTGAGCCTAAATTAGCGTATAATTGTATTTTTTTTTAAGGAAATGTTGAATTGAAAAACAAGGACCGAAATGAAAAATACGAGTAACATAGGTAATGCTTTCAAATTTATTTGTAAAGTACATGTTAGTTCCCCGTCTTTTTTTTTGTTATAAGATGACCAATCCCTTTAATTTTTTAAAATTACATTTTGATACTAAAATTTATTTTCCTTATTTTTCGGTCCTTTTTCATGGGAGGGGAGAGATGGGTCACTGGATTCCGACGAAGAGAAAAAAGGATCTTAGTTGGTGATGATTTCAACCACCAAATATATTAAAATTGGTATCAACGGGTTCCGCTACATGAGAGGAATCTTATGGTGGTTGTTTTAAGTCTAAAAGTAGCCTTAAAAACCAAATATAGGTCTAGGAAGCAATATTTTTTCCAGTTTGTTTCGGTGGTTTGGACCGTTTTGGGGGTTTAATAAGTTTATAAGTTGGTTTATTGATGTTCTAAGAGTGTTTGTAAGATATTTTGTGGATGAAATGAATTGAAAAATAAGTTTTTTGGATTAAAAAAACTCATTGGCTTGATTTTCTGGCCATCACAGTGGTGGTCAGGATCTGAACTGACTAACAACACATCATCTACCTTTTCCTTTTTTTTTAGAAAAATTAGGCCGCCCTTTAAAAAAAATTGCAGGCCTAGACATGCAGGCTTTAAGACTGACGCGCCTGGGCTCTTTCTTTTCTAGTACTTTTTTGTCTTTTTTCAATTAATATCTTTTTTTAAAAAAATATTTTTTGAGTTTGTTTTTGAATTAATACCCTTTCTATGTTATTTTTTTGGCTTATTTATTCTTTTTTTAAATAGTAGTTATTTTTTGGTGTTTTTAATTTTTCATGAGGTTCATATGATTCGACTATAATTTTTTTTATGTATTTCATATAAATTAAATTTATTTTTATAAAATAAAAATATTTATTTTTTATGATATTTTTAATATGTGCATCGTCTCATAATATTTTGTTTCTTTTATTATATTCAATAAATTGTGTTTGTAAATTTCTATTATAAATTAATTTTAATAAATATATTCATTAAATATAACCAGTTAAATAACTCATCCTATACTATTTAATATCTTGATTTATATTTATTTTTTATTTTTTATAATTTTAATTTTATTTATCGTCAATTTTTTTCTCTATCAAATTATTCCTTCTTCATTTCTCATGATCTAGATCACACGATAAACACGTAAACATATTTCATGTCCATATCATAAATTTCACATGTTAACCCAACTTTATTCATGGCAATTTTTTTTTCATTTAATTATTATTATCTACTTTTTATTACATTATTAAATTAATTAAAATTTAACTCGATTATCAAATTTCTATTTTCTTTTTTCAAATTTGATCCAGCCTTGACGCTGCATTGGCCAGTTATAAACAAACATGTTGAGCAATTGTCAATGAGAACATTGATGCACATAATTTTTTACGGAAATTCCGATGCAATAGACATGAATCTATGAGTCAAGGGTCATGGAAACAAATAACATGCAATTATGGAAAACCAACACATTTATGGGAAATAAAAAGGTGGTAATGGGATTTAACACCTCCACGGCAATCATAATCTTGAAGTAAAATTCCAAGCACTTTGCCCAAAAAAAGAAAAACGAAAGGAGGTAAATTACCAAGCGAACGAGCACGTCTCCATGATCATCCCTTCCTCATGCCACCAAGAAACTATGTATAGAGACGGAGAGAAGATATTCAGGCATCAGGACTGCTCTGTAATGAATTCCAGGCAGTTGTTACGCCTTGCCAAAATTTCAGGTACAGGTTATAATTTCTGCTATAATAAGACTAAGCGTATACCATCTTTCTAACAGAGGTCTCTACCAAGGCCACCAAAAGATTATTTCTATGAAAAAGATTCAGAACAAAAACTAAAAGCCTTTCACCAGACAGTAAATCAAGATGTGAAAGTCGCTTCTGAGGGCAAATAAGAGTTGGGATACCACAAGTTTTGGGTCGGCGAATTTTCATGATCAGCTCCCTACCACAAGCCAATGGCCTTCCACCAAACTCCTCCAACCCCAAGCCAGATAATAATGTTGACAACAGATATGAGGAACCCATAGCCCCACCATTTGGCCAGAGGTACATAGTTGGCACCATAGAAGATAGGTGCGGATCCAATTCCATAGTGTGTAAGGCCGCCCATGAGGTTAGAAAGGAAGGCAAGAACCATGGCTCCAAAATATGGAGGAGTACCCAGAGCACTGGCAACAGACAGGAATGCTGTAAACATGGCACCAATGTGAGCTGCTCCACTGGCAAAGAAGTAGTGGGAGTAGAAGTAGAGAAGGACCAAAATGCCAAAAGATAGCTGCCACGATAGACCAAGTCCACCAACGAACTGTAACAAGTGCAAATAGTTAACAGCGAGTACTTCATGGTCCACATACTTAATTCTAGTGTTTGTTGCAATTCACAAGTTCACAAATGCATTCAATTTTCAGAAAAAAGTTACTTAAAATTCATTTTTTGCCTTCTGTGGGAGTCAACATGCAGGAGGGCACTGAAATATATGATAAATATAATCTCACTGATAATTGGAAATAACCATGCACAATGAAAAACCAGTAAACAGGAAAACATGACCTTAACTACAGTTTGGCTGAACCAGGAGACGAGACCATATTTGTTGAGATACCCAGCCATGGCAATGAGGGCCGCAAACCATGTCAGGGTATCCCAGGCAACAGATTCGGCTAAGCACTCCTTCCATGTCACTACACCAGTGATAAGGAGGACAGACAATCCAAGAATAGCAGCAGTAACAGCATCCACATTCAGCATCCCTCCGAAAATCCAAAGTCCCACCTAAATTGAGAAGAAATAAAGAAATCTTTATTATTGGAGGCAGAATGCAAGATCAACTCACAAAGCACTGTTATAGAATTCAAGACAATAAAAAACAAGTACATCAGCTAAATTATGCACGTGGCACCAAAAACAATGCTCTATAGCACAGACTTATAGTAATCATAGTAGTGATTAGATTAGCATAGAGCAAAAGAGGAAAAAAAAGGTAATTCACATGATATAGCGCTCACTCAATTGCCAAAGTTTTGTTGTGAGAGAGCATCAAATTTGGATGAAAACCTTAAAATCCAAGATATATAAATAAAAGATTATTTAGTGTTTGGGATAGTGGTTAATCAATATGTTCACGTGCTTGGACTTCTTCTCAATCTAAGGAACTCTAGGCTTACAATAGAAGTTTTGAATATCTGCAAAAAAAAGTCCCAATCGAGGAGATTTAAAAATCCTCCCATGATAAAGTCAGTATCAATATGTTGACTGCTGACATACTAGTTTCTACCCAAACAATGGCCACAGAACTAGTAACATCACTACATTTAAACCAAGAAACAAACTCAACTATCCATAAGCATCAACAGAAGTTGAATTACACTTGTGGTAGAAATGTGCTACACGCACAACACCAGTAAAAGCAAAAACCTATGCCATTTAACAACAACATTATCAAGCAGATCCTACAATATTTATCATAGTCATATTTATTCAAACGTAATAAAATTAAGAAGGCAGATTTAAAAACAAAATACAAGCAGATTTGAACACAAAAGGCAAACTATACTGTGAGAAGCAAGGTGCCAGCCATAATAATCTCATTTTCCAAGATAGAAACCCATCTGAACTCTTAAGTTCAAATGTCAGACTCATGAAAATACTGATATGCCTCTAAATGAAGCTCAATTGTTGAAAAATCAACCAAGCTCTAAGGAAAGAACAAGCAAGTGCAAAGAAAATCTCCCTGAGCCCTGAATTGGCTATCAAGTTGTATAGATTTACAACTCCAAAACACAGATGTCCGTTCCTCCAAAAACAAAAATCCTCAACCATCTGTTACCTTTGGAGCCTTTTGCATCTAACAAATGAGGTGATATGAGAACCCAAAACCAGAATTGTTGTGTTACTTTAGCAGCTAAGAACAGAATTCCTTTACATCTAAGACACAAAATAACTTCTCTAAAAGCAAACTAGCAGGACTAGACTGATGCGACATAAGATTTTATCATCAATAATGCGGACAAAATATAGCCAAAAATTCTCCAGTCTCTAAAAACACATCATTCCCCTAAACGTTATTGCATACTACCAAGAATGACCCAATACAAGCAAAGATAATTCAATAACCCAATTGCCATGTCTTGTAGCTCAAACGATTCTCCAAAATGCCCAAAGAACAATACGACTCAGGTAAAAATAAATGAAAGCAGAGAAAAATGATCGCTAACTAACAACTGATGATCCAACCAGCTATTCCTAAAAAACAGAGTAAAATGAGCATCAGCATCAACAAATTGGATTTGAGGCATGCAATATAAACCATTGCACCAAATTCAGCAGAATGAAATAAGCAAAAGACAGATATAAAACAGAAAAGCAAACCATACCGTGAGAAACAGAGTGCCAGCCATAATAATCTCATTAGTAGTCATGGGTCCCATCTTCTCCAACTTCTCCCTAGCCAATTTAGGAGCATCAGGACTGGACTTCACGGTTGGCGGATAAATTAAATACAAAATCAACGGAACAACAATCAACGAAATCAACCCAGGCACAATTGCAGCCTTAGCCCAGTCCGTCCACCCAATAGTCTGCTGAATCGTATTGAATGTCAAAGTAGCACTCAAAGGGTTCGCAGCCATAGCTGTCAAAAACATGGAAGACGAAATCACTGATGTCTGGAAACAAGTTAACATTAACCATGAACCAAGCTTATGCTCTGTTCCATCACCAACATTGCTTCCACAAGCAACACAAAGCGACTTCACCAACGGCAAAAAAATCCCTCCTGCTCGTGCAGAAACAGAAGGAATCGCCGGTGCTAATAAAGCTTCACTAAAAACAAGACTATAACCTAACCCTAACGAAGAAGACCCGAACAGAGACACGAATTGATACGCAATTCGGTTACCAAGCCCGGTTTTGATAAATCCACGCGCGAAAAAGAACGCGAGTGCGATTAACCAAGGGATTGGATCACCAAATGCGGAAAAAGCCGCGGAGAAAGGGAGGGTTTTTGTTAGAACTGAAGCGCCTAAACCCATCAAAGCTACCGCGCCGAGCGGTAAAGGTTGCGTGATGATTCCGACTATCGTAGCAAGAAAAATTGCGAGTAGTTGCCAGGCTGGTTTCGTAACTCCAGAAGGGACCGGAACGAACCAGAGAATGACACCTGTCGCGATTGATGCTAGTAACGGTTTCATTGCAGCTCCTTTCCATGGCGGTGAGGCTGGTGTAATTGATGTAGGTGCGGATGATGCTGACGAGGCTTTTACTGCGAAGTTAGAGATTCTCCGCGTCGTCGATGTGACGCTAGATTTGGATAATTTTGGAAGTAAGGGAGAGACAGCAGAGAGTTTAGAGAGATTTGGACGAGAAGGGAGGGGGTTTTGTGAGGTGGACCTTAGATGGTAGAGAGAGCGGGATTTGAGACAAGGGAGGGAACTGAAAGAAAGAGAAGATGATGTGAGAGCAAACGACGCCATTTTGCGTATCTATGGCTTTCGAGAGAGAAAGGGAAGTGAATTGGGTTTCCAGTCTTCCCTTCTGTACAGTACAGTGGTTTTGAAGGAACGAGAAGTTCAGTTCTGGGGGGTGAGCTTCGTTAGTATCGGCCTGAAGTTGAAGTGTCCGTCTGAGATCTCCTGGTCCACCGGCCCTTTTTTTTTTTAATATTCATTGTGAGAGTAGTTGCTAACATGCACCGGGGGCCTAGAGTTGCTCGGTGCTGCGTGGCAGATTATGAGTGGATTGGGTTTCCGAAGGAGCAATGCTTTTTGGTGATGTGTACCAATGAAGTGACTGAGCTTACGCGTGGCTGTTTATAATTGGATGACATGGCTTCAATCAGCAATTTTGGCTTGTAACTAATATTTCCACGCTGAAAGGGATTGAATGGCCAAGTGCCTAGAAAACCAGAGGCCTGATGAGTGAAAGGGTGACCACAGGAATGCACGTGCAAAGATTGTAAACAAGGGAAGTTGGATCTGGGGTAGCAGCCGCGGGGAGAGAGTACAGACAGCAGGTTTAATTTTTATAATAATATCTTTTATTAGAAATATATTAAAATAATTTTTATATTTTTTAAAATTCTATATTAAAATAATTTAATTCTAAAAAAAATACCGAATATAAAGTCAGAAACAGTACAAGGACGAACGTGAGTGCAGACAGATGCCTTTGGGGATGCTGTTTGCTGATTGATGACAGCAATGGAAGAAAATTCTGACTCCTTTCTGGAGCCAAGAGGTGAATTTTCATCATATCATCAAAAGACGCCTGAGCGAAGCACTAGCGGGAACATTTTTATTCCTTTTTATTTTTATTAATATAGATATTTGGATTAGTTTGGTCAAACTGACTAATCATACGAGTTTTAAAGTTAATGATCATGGAAATTTTTAGTAGTTTTTATATTAGCAATTACATGATTCGAATATAAAATTACAAGAAAAACAAACCCTTTAGTCTCAATCTCTTATTATTAAAACACTGATATGATGAATTTAGATTTTTTTTATATTATTTTCTTTAATTCTATAAGCATGAGATTACTTTTTGGAACAACTTGTTAGATGAACATAATTCAGGGAAAAAAATCCACAATGTTCATCTTTAATCTCCTACTTAAAATTATTTAATTGGATCCTTTTAAAAAAAATGTAGCTAGTTAAAACTCACAGAGTTAAAACTTTTATTATATGGATATGGATGAACTTAGTTTGCTAATTGAATTCATGGATCATCCAATAGTGAAAAATATATGTTTATGTGGGACTGAGGAATTAAGAAGTCATGTTAATTGTTTTTAGGTAAACCAATAACAACCATGATTATTAAAAAAAATTATTAATATACAAAAGAAAATTGTTTTCATTTTTTGAAATAGCTAAATAATCTGTATGATTTTTTAAATTATAGTTATAGTTTGTTTTCATTAAAATTAATGATATAGTTAAATAGGATGCTCTATTTTTTTTAATGGATTGATTTCTAATCTCTAGTTATAAAATCAGATTTATATGATAATTTCTCCATCAATACCTCTCGATACAAATCTCCTTTAATATAGCCAAATTATTATTATTATTATTTGCATAGAAAATGAACTTCGGTTGTCATAAACATGTTTTTAAAAAGAAAAAATATATATGGGTCGAGCAATAGATTAGATTGAGTTGAATAAGTTGACTTTATTTTAATTAGACAAAAAAAATAATAGATGGATCAAATTTTAAAAAAAACATGATTAGGATAACTTAAAGAAAAAAATATTTTTTTCAAAAGAGAACAAACGATACAACTCAATTTACAACCTATTAAATACAAATAAACAAAATGGAGTAAAAAATGACATAAGAAAATTGGCCCTAGTCAATCTAAGTTAGCATGACAAATATACAACTCGAGTAATTAAGGCTGAATTGTAAACCCCTGATTATAATTTTTTTTTTATTAAAATATGAGAAATGTAACTGATAGTAAAATGGGCTAAATTAAATTAAAGAAACTTAAAGCAAGATAAAAATGGTGAAATTAATGAAATGAAAAGTGAATATAGTACTAAATTGTTAGAAAAAAAAATTATAGAGATAAAATAAATACGTTAGATCAAGAGGAGTCAATGTTCAAATAACAAAAGGTTAGGGGTTTATGTATAAATGATAAAAAAGGGGTACGGGTAAAGGTGCAATTAATAAGAAGATAATACTATAAATACCATTTTATTTTCTCTCTTGTGGTGGCTTGCAAGAGCAAGAGAGGTGTTAGGGTTCTTTGATTTTTTTTCTTCTCATTCCTTGATGAAATCTACACCAAAATGTTAACCAGTCAATAAGAGATAAAAGAGAGATATTTGGGTGGTTTAAAGAGTTTAGAGAGAGGCTTGAGAGAAAATATATTGATGACAGAAACTCCAATAGCTATAACTCTACCTTACATCGTTAGATCAAAATGATATTTGGATATGTTGTTCTCCTTTCTGTCTTGTACATTGTCACTAGAGGGATCAAAACTGTCTCCAAGAAACTAAAGCAAAGCTGCCGTGACAACCTTACTAATAGGTGTTAAGGGGCTGATTTGGACAACCCCAAGAACAAAAAATAATGAGAAATTAAAGTCCCATATAAAGTGATTAAGGTGAGGTAAGTTTGAGTTAAGAAATTAGCTTGGAAAAGTCTACACGGTTCGGGTTAACGAGTGGCTATGTGAACGTGAAATAATGATTTAATTTAGATATGAAAATCTTGCATGAAATCATATAATGATGCTTGCTAGTTGATAAGAAAACACTGAAAAAGGGAATGAATGATATTAAATGATGGTCTTGTGTGGAGCAGGAGAGGCATCGACTGCGGGACCTCAAGTTAGCAGAACGAGACCACTGAAAGGAACAAATAGGTGTTTACCACATCATCTCTTTATATTTTGAAGAGTTTAATACATTCTAAAATTTTATTTGTTTATGTTGTATGTTGATTTACGATAGTAAAAGATAAGAAATTTGAGAGTGGAAACAGGATTAAACATGACAGCTGGTGTCATGAGTGATGCCGGTAAAAAAATTATATAAGATTATTGTTCTTGTTATTTTAATTTCTAAGGACAACTCGGATTGATATAAAAGTCAGCCATATAAGTGGGGGTAAGGAAAGTTAGCCGGTCATATGAAGAACAAAGAGGAAAAAGGGAGAAATTATGGTTTTTCTTATTGAATTTATTATAATAGGTTGTTTTTTTTTATGTCAATGTGTGTGTGAATTGAATGAAATTAGCATGAAAGGAATGAGGAAACTCTTGGTTCCCTAAGGCCATGCTTTCGGCCAATTATGCATCAAAGGTGGGAGGATGTTTAATTTAACATATTTAGCTTGATGACGTGTGTTTAATTGTGTCGAAATGAGAAAAAATACATGTTGAAATGACAAAGATTATTTTTAGAAGAATATTGTTCGGAAAGTTAGTAAAATCGATAAAAATATTTTATTTTGACGTTAAGAGGAAAGATTGAAATAAATTGGATAAATTGGCTCTTAAAAAGATAATGTTAACACTCTTATATGATATATGATATGGCTAGGGTTGAGATAAAAAAAAAAGAAGGAAAAGTTGAATTATGGATGTTGTGTGTAAATGGAAAGGTTGATGAATCTGGACAGATTCGTCTGCTAACTTTTAGAGAGAATTCGAGTAGGAGGATATTGAGGGAATTAGGATCAGGTTCTTTCATAGTAATTGTATTTTTGTATATTGAATAACTAAGAAAATTGGTCTTACTCGATTTGGAGCTATAGAACTCTAGTTATGGGTTACCAACCAAGACTGAGTCATGACAAACCATATAAGGTAGTAGGTCTGATTTGTTGATGAATAATTTCGAGTATCTTAGGGGCAAAACTAGGTTCTCCTCCCTTTAGGGGACTTGTAGCCCCATATCTTATATTTCCAACGAGATCAATATTGCTTAAAATAGAGTCCTAGAACTTCGTATATAAAAAATCTGAGAAGAGAGCGGAATGCGACCTCTACTGGCAGATTTGAAAAGTCGCTAAAGCGACTATTTAGACGTGTTAAGGGTGAAAATTGGGTCCTTTCCCCTCGGGAAACATGTGATAATACATCTTAGCTTCCAAAAGAAACGAGTCATGTTCGAAATGGAAATTTGTTATGATAACTATGGTCGGTCAAAGAATGACGATATTAATGAGTGAAATTGGCATGAACAAGCATACATTTAGTGTATGTTAGGATCTCGGATAAGGGGATCACCATGCATTGATGCCTATGGGGCATGAACTAGCATACATTTAGTGTATGTTAGGATCCCAGGTAAGGGGATCACCATGCATCAACTAGCATACATTTAGTGTATGTTAAGGTCCTGGGTAAGGGGATTGCTATGCATGGATGCCTACGAGGTGATGATGATACCAGTGAAATTGGTATCGACTATGTGTTAGGCGGAAATAGTTGTGGTTGATCTTATGAAATCTTGAATGAAAGTTGAAAATAAAAGATGAAACAATTTTAGTAGTTGAATGAGAAAGAGTTTCAATGGAAACAAAAGGAGAGAAGTGAATAGAATATGAATACATGTTTGCCTTTTTAAATTGTTAGATATTTGTGTTACTATGCTTATTGTGATATTCATGTCTTAATAATATGTATTTTGTTTCAGAATCATCGCATGCATGACAGGAGTTGATCCTAGCTTTTGTTCACTTTTTGTTATCTAATTCTAGGGAGTATGTCCTTGTATTTTGAAATATTAAAACATTTATATAACTTAATTTGTAAACTGATGTTTAAACTTGAATAGATGAACTTAACTCTAAAACTCATATAATCATGTTCCTTGTATGCATGTTTATCTCATTTATTCCTCTATAATGATGTTTGTTGTTCAATGTATGTTATAAATATTGTGGATGTGATGATGGAAATGTTTGTGGGATTGAGATCCAAGATTATTGGGTCATGATTGAGTTATGAGATGTGAGATATTAGAAGTATAAACATGGTATATGTCGATAACTTGGGACCTCCCGGTATAGGGGAGGCTATGCCAAAATTTCGGTAGACTTTTATATGAGAACTATATAAAAAAAATTACCTGTATTTTTATATACCAAATCATAGGAAAGTAATTATAAATGCATATGAAAGTGTGGGGCGTTACATGAACTAACCCAGAATATCCCACCCAATTGATGGCCTAGATCATGAGATTGGAATACTTCAATATAAAAAACTAGCTATTTGACCTGTGCTCCTCTGCGGGTTAGATTTTTTTTGCTACAAAAAAAAGTGTATGTGCATGTTTTCCAACACGTATTTGTACATAAAAAATTCTAAGTGTAAATAAAAAAGTTAATGCATACATGTAATCAAATAAATCGAGAACTATGTTAACAAATATAAAAAAGTCATTAACGATAAATTAACCATGATGAAAATAGAAAAATCAAGAGACATGTATAGATCAAGGTATTTGATCTCGAAATGCAAGCTCTTGACCTAGTTGTATTTAATGGTTTTGCTTACTAAAATCAAATTTTTATTTGATCAAATGATAATAGAAATGGACACAAATGAAATTGGTTCAATAAAATAAAAGAAAAAAAATATTATGTAAGGTTGCATATATTATAAATATCATCCATAAATAAATATTTTTTAAAAATTATTTCTGTTAATAAAATTCATCTAGTAACTTTGTTTCTTAGAATAAATTTTTTGTTTAATAAAACAATTATTCGTGCTAGTAAAAGGTAAAAAAAAAAATCATTAATGAAAGCGAACTAAATAAAATTATGAAACCTAAACTATCAAACAATTTAATGTTGAATGACAAAATTGAAAAAAAATTAATTTAAAAAAAGGAACAAAAGATTAGGGTTAGCCTGTAAACCCTACTATCACGAGCAAAATATTAATGGGATAGCCCCATGAGAAGGAAAGTGGAAAAAAAAAGGCACGAAGATCAATTATATATAAAAAATTAATGTTAAAGGAAGAAATTGAAAAAAAAATAATTTTATGAAAGGACCTAAAAATTATCAAAGTTAACCGTGTTAATCTTTGAAACCTATGACCTTGATCATGAGGTCAGATTTAACCTTATAGACGAGAAAAAAACAAAGAGAACATCTAATAAAAAAATATTGAGGGATAAAATTGAAAAAAAAATACAATAAAAATTACCAAAAAAATAAGGACCAAATTCAATATAAAAAATAAATTAAAATTAAATATTATGCGATAAAATTGAAAACAAAATTTAATTAGTAAAAGATTTTAAAAAATTAAAAGAATGAGAACCAAATTTGATATAAAAATCAAATTAAAACAAATCATGGGGGCGAAATTAAAGAAAAAGGAAGTAAAAAAAATGAAACAAATGAAAATAATAAAAAAGGGCTAAATTGAATATAAAACTTTAATAATAGAACACCTTTATAATTTGCCAAAGAGAAAATAGAGAAGAGAGGGAATAAAAGAAAAAAGTCATTTGGAGCCCAACTATTATGTCATCGTCCACATGCACCACACCAAAGTGTAAAGGATGTCAGCATATTTCCAACACCACAACGGAAGGTGGTTTTTGACAGCTGAACACCAATGATGCTCATTTGTTGGTGCTTGTCACGCACAAACCACCATTTTTTCTTTTTATGAATATTTTATTTTTACTAAAAGTATGAATCACCCCTTATTTAACATGAGTATTACAAAAAAATCCAAGCTAAAAATACCAAAACACATGGAAGTTTTAAATTTTTTCAATCCAAAGACATTTAAATAATTTCATTGTGCATAAAAGCTATCTTTTCTTTTTATTAATATTTTATCTTTATTAAAAGACCAAATCACCTCATTCAACTTGATTATAACAAAAAGAAAATGAATAAAAGAAAAAAGAAAAACGCTTCAAGGATGTTTTGATATTTTTCACTACCAGAAATTCGCTAAATAGCAACGGATTTTTCGACGGAACATTTCTGTCGGTAATTTGAGGTCGCAATTACCGACGGACAATATTCCGTTCATAATTCAGTCGGTGACTACCGACGGACACTTTCCATCGGTAGTTACCAACTGAATTACGGACAGAAATGTTTCCGTCATAAAAAAAAAAAACGGGTCGCTGACGTGGAGGTTTTGGCGGGTTATTTTTCAGACGGAATCACCGATGGATTCAAAAAGACAACCCGTACAGCGACCGCAGTTTATATTGCGGACGGAATCACCGACGGATTTGAAATGGCAGATCCGTGCTCCGTCGGTGAAATCGTTAGTAAAAGTTAATATATGTCCACTCCACCGACCCTCTCCTCCCCTATTTTCTTCCTAATCCCAACTCTCCCCATCTGCAAACAACCAGCCCCCCCTCCCCCTTAAACAAAAATCTCCCTCATATCAGCACAACAAATTATATTTCTTGAAGTTTTGTGGTCACAACATCCGTGTTCTGATTTACCGACGGATTTTATCAATTTTTGTAAGTAATTCTTTCTTTTTAAATTTTAACGTTTAATTAAATGTCAATTTTATCATTTTTTTAGTATATGTATTTTGTTAGTAAATGTACATGTTTTATTGTTATTTCTCAAACAAACTTGTAGTATATGAATGTATAATTCTATACCTGTTATGGTTTGTTTTAGATTTTGTAAGATTGTATTTGTTTGTAAATTGTTAAAACTTTATGGAACTACCGAAGTACATGTGCTGTTTTGAAATAATTAATAGCTTCCTTAATGGGTCCGTTTAAAGTTTTGTCAATGGTATTGCGGAGTGGTAATTAATTTCTGTAAATTTATATATTTTAATTTGTATGGACATTGATAAATGATAATGAATATTTAATATTTATGAGAAGTTGTGATTGGTTTGTTGGATAATCTCGAGGTAAAGTAATATTTTTGCAAGTTTATTTACCTAACTTAGTTAATTAATACATTATGTCATCATAATTTTATAGAGGTTCGATATAAATCATGGATGATCGTTCATGGATATATCGAGATTCACCCCAAGGATTGTGGAGGATGGATTATTGTAACGGGGTTCAGGGTTTTATTAATTTCGCAACATCTATTCCTAGAAATTTTATTGGAGGCGGTATTAGGTGTCCATGCAGGAAGTGTCAAAATAAAAAGTATCTGCATCCAGATGTTGTAATGATACATCTTCTACACAAAGGATTTATGGAGAATTACCAGTGTTGGTATGCACATAGAGAAGTATTTGTTAGCAAGAGTGAGAGGAGAATGGAAGAAACGATGGTTGGGTCTACTTCTAGTGCTAGCAACGTGCATGAAGCGGTAAATGACAACACTAATCCTTACAGAAATATGGTTATGGATGCAATGAGAATGAATCAAGGTAATGTCAGTCAATGTCCAATCGTAGAAGAAGAACTTAATGTAGATGCAGCTAGGTTTTTTGATTTGTTGAAAGATTCTAACGAACCATTATAGGATGGCTGCACGAACCACAGTAAATTATTGGCCATAGTACAGGTGTTCACCATCAAGTCAGATTACGGGTTGAGTGAGGCCGGGTATGACAAGATTATTGAATGGGCAATAAGCATTTTACCTGAAGGGAATAGGCTGAAAGAGAACTTCTATGCTGCGAAGTCCATGATGAAACCCCTCGGTTTAGGATACTAGAAAATTGACATGTGCCCTAACTTCTGCATGTTATACTACCTTAAAAATGCTGAGATGACCGAGTGCATGACATGCGGGCATTCCCGTTACAAACCTAGAACTGGCAGGGGAAAGACTCTAGTGGCATATAAAAAACTTAGATACTTCCCGATCACACCTAGACTGCAGAGGTTATTCATGTCATCAAGGACTGCTGAGCACATGACATGGCACCAAGCACACCATGCGGTTAATGGAGTGATGGTTCATCCTTCTGAAGGCGAAGCGTGGAAACGCTTTAACAGTGTTCATCCTCACTTTTCAGCTGAATCAAGGAATGTGCGTCTTGGGTTGTGTACAGACAGATTCAACCCATTTGGGTCATTTGCTGCTCCTTATGCTTGTTGGCCGGTCATACTCATAGTTTATAATTTGCCACCGGGAATGTGTATGAGGCCGAAGTTCATGTTTTTATCTACTGTCATACCCGGTCCAAGCTGCCCGGGGCGGAATATAGATGTTTGTCTTCGACCGTTGATTGATGAGTTGGCGCAGTTGTGGTCCTCCGAAGCTCTGACTTATGATATATCGAGGAAACAAAATTTCCTTATGAGGGCGGCTTTGATGTGGACTATCAATGATTTTCCAGCTTATGGAATGCTTTCTGGTTGGAGCACGCATGGGAAACTCACATGTCCATACTGCATGGAAAACAACAAGGCATTCACGCTAGCAAATGGAGGTAAAGCTTCCTTTTTTTTTACTGTCACCATCGCTTCTTGCCACTTAATCACAGGTACAGAAAGAACATAAAAGATTTCTTTGTTGGCAGAGTTGAAAAAGATGTTGCATCCCCACGTCTTTCTGGTGAAGAATTGCATGATGTTGTCTCAGAGTACGGTGACATTGTGTTTGGCCTTCAATCAGGTAAGCAAAAGTTTTCTAGTTTTGGTTTGACCCATAATTGGGTAAAGCGAAGTATCTTTTGGGAGCTTCCTTATTGGAAGACCAATCTGATCCGCCATAACCTTGACGTCATGCATATTGAAAGAACATGTTTAAGAACATTTTCAACACCATAATGGATGTGAAGGGGAAGACAAAGGACAACAACAAGGCTTGATTGGATATAGCTTTATACTGTAACCGAAAAAATATGGAGTTGGTTTATGATGAGTCACGGGTCGCAAAATCAAAAGTAAGCTTCGTGTTAGAGAAAAACGCACAACTGCTAGTCTACAAAGGCTGGTTAATATAGAGGACTGCAGATTGTATGGAATGAAGAGTCATGACTGCCACGTGTTTATGCAAACACTCATCCCATTAGCTTTTCGTGATTTGTTGCCAAATGGAATATGGGATGCACTCACGGAGATCAGTCATTTCTTCAGAGATATATGCTCTAGCAAGTTGAATGTTGATCACATTGAGAGGCTTCAAACAAATATCATCGAGACACTATGCAAACTTGAGATGATATTCCCTCCATCATTTTTTGACTCAATGGAGCATCTCCCTATAAATCTACCGTTCGAGGCAAAAGCTGGAGGACCGGTCCAATATAGATGGATGTACCCATTCGAACGGTTAGATATTACAGTTGCAATGTAATTCATATATAAAAGTATTTTATATGTTTTTCTTAATTGAAAATACTTGATTAATATTTCAATGCAGGTACATGTTTAATCTCAAGAAAAAGGTTAAGAACAAGGCGCATGTTGAGGCTTCGATATGTGAGGCCTATATTGTTGAGGAGATCTCAACATTTATCTCGTACTATTTCGAACCTCATCTGAGAACGAGAATCAATCGCGTTCCACGACATGATGATGGCGGTGAAGTGCCTTTCAGTGGGAACTTGTCAATATTCTCCAATACTGGACGACCCACACCTAAAAATGCCGTAAGAGGAAGATATTTGTCGGAAATAGAGTTCAAACAAGCACACAACTATGTTCTATTTAACTATGATGAGCTGAGACCTTTTATTCAGTAAGTTTATACTAATTAAACTTTGTTAGTAATATACTGTTAATTATATATTGTAATATCATACACTCATTATCACTTGCAGGCAATATCGTCAATATTTGCTCTCCAATAACTCACAGCTGACCGAATCCCAGATCTTTCAATTACAAGATGAGTAGTTTGCCACGTGGTTCAGAACACATGTAAGCACTATCACAAACTCATTCTAACTTGCAAAATTACTGTACGTATGCATGTCATTACGAGATTCTCGTTCATTTACTGTTTATTGATGTACATTACATACAAGGTTTATCAAATGGGAAGGAGTGCACCTAAGTCATTGTCTTCACTAAGCCTAGGGCCTGAAAGAAAATGTAAGTGCTACAATGGGTATTTTGTCAATGGATATGTTTTCCATACTGAAGAATACGGGCAAGGAAGAAAGACATACAACAACGGTGTTTGTGTTAAGGGATCCATTAGTAGTGAGTTAGAAGTTGACTACTTGGTAGATTAGAAGAGGTCGTCGAACTGCAATACCATAACGAGCAGAATATAGTGTTTTTATTCAAATGCTATTGGTATGACACGACTGACAGAGGAATCAGAGTTGATCCGCACTATGGTCTGGTCGAAATCAACTCAAAAGCTAGACTCCGCAACATAAACGATGTCTTTGTTTTCGCAAAGCAATGTCAACAAGTTTATTACACATACACCCCTTCATTTAGAAAGGATCGATCAAGAGTGGATTGGTTGTCCGTTTTAAAAACGAAACCCCGGGGTCGTGTCGAGGTTGTTTAGGATGAGAATGAAGACACAAGTGTGCGAGATGAAGTCTTTCAAGTTAGTGAGGTGGTTAAACCATATCGAGTTGCTCCTTAGATTGAATTGGAAGAAAATTCAAATTTTCATGTTTTCGATGATAGCCTTGTTGATGTTGACGCAGAGGAGTTGAATTTTGTTTTGAGCTCTAGCGGACAAGCAAATGTCGATGAAGAAGATGATATTCATATTGAAGATTGCGATGAAGGTGATGACAATTCAATTGATGACGAAGAAGAAGAAAATTCTGACTAACTACCGAAATGAAGCCCTATGTAAAACCCTTTTTTCATGTAATTTAGATTATGGATGATATATTTTGAAACACAAAATATTTATTACTTGAAATAATTAGTTGAAATGCCACAATTACAAAATAATTACTTGAAATAATTATTGATCATGGATGATATATTTTGTGACATGAAATAATTACTTGAAATGCCACCACATCACCGACGAACTTAAGTCCGTCGACATTTCACAGAGAGTTCGAAAATAATTACTTGAAATGCCACCACATCACTGACGGCCACACCGACAGACTTAAGTCCGTCGGCATTTCACAGAGAGTTTGAAAATAATTACTTGAAATGCCACCACATCATCGACGGCACCACCGACGGACTTAAGTCCATCGGCATTTCACAGAGAGTTCAAAAATAATTACTTGAAATGCCACCACATCACAGACGTCCATACCGACGAAGTTATATCCGTCGCACCTTGTCGGCGGGTCAATTTTACCGATAAAATTACCGACGGACCGCGCAAGTTTCAAAGGGTTGTGCATTAAATGCATCTCTGACCGCGTCATATTGCCGACGGATTTACTGACGGACCACGAAAAATATGGAGGGTCATTGAAAAATTTGGTGCGAAATTCAAAATTTGGTGCGTCATACATCCGTCGGTGAATCCATCGGTAAAATTGGCATTTAAGTTCCCCCGACCGCCTCTTCAGTTCATTTTTTCTTCTCCTCAGTTTTTCACCGATTCTTTTCCTCTCGGTTCTTCACTCCGTTCTTCAAAGGTTTCTTCAAAGGTTTCACAAGCGATCTCTAGCATCTTATCTCGTGAATCTCCATCAGTTTAAAAGGTATGCATTTCTTCTATTTCATTTTACTTTAAGGGTTTTTGTTTGCTATTTTTTTTTGCTATATTTTTTGTTTTGGTGTATTTTTTGTAATGTAGATAAAGTCTAGTTTTTTTTGCATAATTCATTGCTAAAGTCTATAGTTTTTTTTTTGAATTTATTGAATATTTTTTATTGTTGTATTGGCATAATTATTATTAGTTAATTTGTTGAATATTTATTGTTAATGTTGAATTTACCATAGAATTAGTAATTGAATATGTTGGAATAATTATTAATTTTACTCTATTATTGCATGCTTTGTGTTTAATTTTTTCCATTTATTTTGATTGTTATTCTAGAGTTTTTTTTTTAATTTATTGTTTTGTTGTAGTGGCATAATTATTGAATAATTTGTTGAATTGTAATTCTTAGTGTTGAATTTACCTTAGGATTAGTAATTGAATATGTTGGAATAATTATTAATTTTACTCTATTATTGCATGCTTTGTGTTTAATTTTTTCCATTTAGTTTGATTGTTATTCTAGAGTTTTTTTTTAATTTATTGTTTTGTTGTATTGGCATAATTATTGAATAATTTGATGAATTGTAATTCTTAGTGTTGAATTTACCTTAGGATTAGTAATTGAATATGTTGGAATAATTATTAATTTTACTCTATTATTGCATGCTTTGTGTTTAATTTTTTCCATTTATTTTGATTGTTATTCTAGAGTTTTTTTTTTTAATTTATTGTTTTGTTGTATTGGCATAATTATTGAATAATTTGTTGAATTGTAATTCTTATTGTTGAATTTACCTTAGGATTAGTAATTGAATATGTTGGAATAATTAGTATAGATTGGGTAAATTAGTTGTGGCTATTGTTAATATGTGCAGGTTTGTGGATTTGAGTAGTATCCGGTATGGGGGAGGTGTTGTCGAATTTTTTTTTTTACATTTGAATTTAATTATATAATTATTTGTATAAAATTGTGTAGATGCATAGAACGAGAACCAGAGCTGGTCGCTCACGTATGGTCGCAGCTAGTTCGTCTAGCAGCGAGGATGATATTTCCTTAGGTGCCTCTCAAGAAGAGGCACCTACACCACCTGCGCCGTCAACCGATTCTGCCTCTCCAGCGATACTTCACAGCGTAGAGGTGGCGTGCCTTCGCAGCAGAATCAATTTACCCGAAAGTACGAGGCACAGTGGAAGGACGACCTTTCAATGTAAGTTTGTTAAGGTTTTAGTTTTTTTTTTAAATTACAACATAATTTATGAAGTAATCACTATTGAATTAATTTCATTTATTTTTAGGTTCACAAACATTGAAGCCGCCCGAGTAATATCATCGGCGTTTAAATCGTCGATGGAGATTCCATTGTTTCAATGGAGTCAGATATCCAAGCATCCTGAATGGATGCCTCAAATCAATGCATGGTTTAACAGGTTTGAGGTTGGTATTAATACAAGAATTTCAGCTTATTAATATAATTGTAAATAAATTATTATTTTTATTTAAACTTGTTTATTTATACACATCACAAATTCTGCTGGGACAGTGAGCATAACACTGTTGTGAGGAGGGTGTGGGAAAATCACGCGGCAACTAGGTAAAATCGAAAACAATACAAGATTTTTTTAGACAAAAATTTATGTTTCGAAATGTAATTTTTGGTTGCGTGAAGTAGGTTGCATGATTTTTGGTATGAAGCACAAAAAAGGCAAAAAAAACCGCGAGGGATAGGGGTTTCCAAGGCTGGAACGATGTTGCGGTTTGGAGGGATTTCAAACCGATTTACATCCCGGAAGATATATGGCCGCACTATCTTGAGCACATGATGTCTGAGCGGTTCACACGACGCTCATAGTCCGGTGCTGGCAACCGGAATCGGCCAATTCATGGCGGGGTGACAACGTACACTGGCGGCTCCATTCCGTTTGCTGCACATGCGAAACGGATGGTAAGATTAATTTAAATGAAATATATCGTTAAATTCAGTTGTTGTTAATATATCTTTTTTCATTATAGGCTGCGTCTCTTGGACGTGAGCCGAGCCCGATGGAGCTGTTTGTGGAGACGCACGTGCGGAGTCAAGACCGCCAGAAGAGGGCGCAACAGTTCGTTGATAACTGTGCTAGCCATTTCGTGGTATGTTTGTTCAACCATTTTATTTTATAAGTTATTATGTAAGTTATTATGTTTATTGTATTGAATATGATGATTACTTCTTTTTTTAAAAAAATTTCAAGAGACCTATAATAATCGGTTGAGGGAGAGATACGGGGACGATATTTTGACCCATCCGGAATTTGATCCGGATTTGTGGATGGAGGTTGGCTCGTCAGGTGGACCCGATAAAAATCGGGTTTACGGGCTCTCCAACACTACGGCCGACAACTTGCGGTCGACCCGTAGTGTTTCAATCGTTGGGAGCTCCCAATCAATATCGAGCTCCCAATCTAAGGAGTTCGTGGCCTTGCAGCAACACACGGCTCAGCTCATCGACAAATACGACCACCTATCAGCGGAGTACGCACAACTCAAAGCGTCTCATGCACAACAAAGAGCGGAGTCTGAGCAAATCAAAGCGTCTCAAGCACAACAAAAAGTGGAGTATGAACAACAAAAAGCGGCTTATGAACAACTTCGCGAAATGGTTATGAACATGGCAAATAATGGAACATGTGCTCCTAATCCTTTTTGGCCGTATAACCACCACCCTCCTCCTCCAGGATCTCCTCCTCCTCCTCCAGCTCCACCTTTATATTAATTTATAATAAACATTATTTACCTTTAAAACTTCATTTAATATTTTTTTTGAAACATATTCAGTTTGTAATGAATATTATTTAACTTTGTTTTTTTTTTTTTTATGTTTAATATAAATTTTATTTGCATAATTGGTTGTATTACAATTAATTTATATAGTTTTATATTATATATCCTAAATAATTTTTTAAAAAAAAATTCAGAAAAAAACTATTACAAAGGATTTTACCGACGGATTAATTCGGTCGGTATTTTAAACACTCATCAACAGACTTACCGACGAAATTAATCCGTCGGCATTTAACAGTAGTTGCCACACGTACCGACGAATTTACAGACGGATTTATTCGGTCGGTATTTTAAACACTCACCGACGGCCTTACCGACGGAATTAATCAGTCCGCATTTAACAGTAGCTGCCACACGTACCGACGAATTTACAGACGGATATATTCGGTCGGTATTTCATACACTCACCGACACATTTACCGACGGTTAGTGTCCGTCGGTTAATCACAATATCACCGACGGAATAAAAATCCCTCGGAATATTTCAAGCGGTATATTTTTTTTGCTCGCAAATTCCGTCTGTAAAACCATCGGCAAATGGTTTTTTTATTTTGCCCACCGATATAGCGACGGAAGGAGGAATCACCGATGAAAGGAATGCCAACGGACGTAAACCGTCTGTGATGACGTCGATAAAAAAATCACCGACGAACTTCTAATCACACACCGACAGAATATTTCCGTCGGTAAAACTGTGAAATCTTGTAGTGTTTTATTTTGAGGGTAGTTAAATAATTTACTTGTGCTTATAAAATGAAAATGTCAATAAAGCCTCTAGAAACCAATTCTTTTATTTTTTTGCTCTCAAGGTTATTTTAGTCATTACACTATCCCAAAATAATATGAAAAGACCATTCTAACCCCACTCAATTAGGTAATGACAAGTGTGTCCTTATAAAAAAAAAACTATTTCACTCTCAATAGCAGTTAAGTTGATAGTTTCTTTAAGTGTAAAATGAGGTTTTCACCATAGATTGTTATAATGAAAGCCCCACATATTTTATTGTTTTTTTTTAATAAAGAGAATTACAAACTTTATGACTCGGGTTATTAGATTTGAAACACCCTATCTAAAAGAACTATGTAGTCCAATTCCCCAAACATAATTTCAATTATTGGAAGGATTAAAAAAATAACAATTAAAAAAATAAGAATCAAAATTGAAATAAGAAATAAATTTTATATTGGATTTAAGGGTGAAATTGAAAAGAAAAATCAATTTAGCAAAATGACAAAAAAATCAAAAGAATGAGCATCAAAATTGGCATAAAAAAATAAAAATAAAATTTTGATTGAAGGGTGAAATTGAAAATAAAAATCACCTTAACAAAATGAGAAAAAAATAAAAACAATGAGGACCAAATTGGTAAAAATAATATACCATAAATTTAGATTGAAGGATAAAATTAAAAATAAATTAAACTTTTACAAAAAGGCCAAGAAAAGAATTAGAAATCAAAACAATGAGGACCAAATTGAAAAATATAATACCATAAATTTGAATTGGAGGATGAAATTGAAACCAATAAAATTTTACAAAAAGATCAAAGAAAAAAATAATAATCAAAAGAATAAGGACCAACTTGGAAAAAACAATATATGTCAAATTGGAATTGATGAATGAAATTGAAAACAAAAAACTTCTATAAAAGGGCTAGGAACAAAATTAAAAATCAAAATAATAAGAATTGAAGTTGAAATAATAATAACAAAGAGGATCGAGTTGTACTTTTTCAAGAAAGAATAAAGAAAAAAAAAAGGTCTACCAACAACAAACCGGACCACCATCCCTGACATGGGCCACTCCGCTAGGAAGAGGACGTGTAGCGCTTCTAGTGATGACATGATAAAATGATATTTTTTGACATGGAGAGGTGCCACATGCATTACTTAAAAGGTACGGATGCCTCCCATGCGTCGGGGAGTGCACTTTACACACCTTAACTCTTTTATATATTTAGTCAAATATCAAATTACTCCTAAAGAGATTTAATAATAAAAAATCATTGTAAAAAGACTAAAAAGCCCCTAACTCCAGGTATAAAATTTTTGCTTTTAAATACATTTTAATCTATTCAAGTGTTCTTTTTAACTGTTTATTATTATTTATATTTGTTGCAATACCAAATTGATCATTAGTTGATATTATAATAATAGAAAAATCATTGTTAAAATACAAAAAGCCTTTTAAGGCTAGTTTTAATTATTTTATTTTGCTTCTAATAGTATTTTAGTTATTTAACTATGTAATTGAGATGAAAAGAATTTATTTATTCTTGATTAATTTAATAATGATTAACTAATCACACAAAAATTACTTTAATGTCCCAGTTTTAAATTAATAAGGAGATGGGAAAATGTATTAGTAAGTGTCTTGATAGATATTTTATTTGACTAATTATTTATGGAGAAGTAAGTAGAAAAAGGAAGGCGTGAAAAGGAGAGCCGAGTGGTTAAGGCGTGTGCCTGCTCGAGTGCATGGGGTCTCTCAAGCGAGGATTATTTTTGCTGTTTAGTTTTTGCATGCTCCTTCTACCAAATGTGGACTAGCCCATATATCTCAGAGTTCGCCCATTCCAGCCCAATGAGGAGAAGGTTACTGTCATAGCTTTAAAGGAGCCTTATTTTATCTGCTTTGAGAAAAGGAGAAGGTTACTGTCACCCAAGGCTACACCATTTCTTTCATCTTTGAAATCGGATTTATCTCATCATGAGGTGAAGCATGCCGCATTATACACACACTAGAGGCATATATATGCACGACAAATGCCATTGAAAAGTTAGGTGCTGGAGGCAAACTATCTGGGATATAATGTCGTCATTTACAGACAAAAAGGAACCTTCCATTCGCATATCAAATGATATATCAATTCATGCACAAGTCAGTTCTGCGTTGTTAGAAAATATATATTAATTAATTCTGAAGAGAAATGATTCAGAAAAGCTCTGATCCATTTTATATACAGGACGGGACCTTGTCGGCATTAATTCAACTTGAAACGTAGCTTAATCTGCTCCCAGTATCCATATATAGTCATATAACTAAATCACACGAAGTCTTTATCTTATCTTTGCGTTATATTCACGTCTCATGCTAGGTTTTGCATCACCATGGTTATAATAGCATTTCCCTCGTCCTTTTATTCTAATTTTGACAGCAATAATTAAATATGATAACTCTCCCTTGCTTTATCTTTAGACATTATTGGCTAATAGGAAATTATGGTGGAGTTATGATTGATTATATAGTCTTGGAAGCAAACCCTAAATGGGGTGTAACTAACTAATAAATAGTCGTCATATGTACAATGAAAGCAAGCTGACTTGATTGCTTTATCTCATCTAATTTCTGATTGAACTTCATTAGAAGAAACCATCATTTTCCACAAACATATGGAGGCATGCACAGAATAATTTCCATGTATTTATCAATTTATATGGTGCCAGCCCAGCTCTCTACTTATCCCACTAGCTAACAACAACTTCCACTCCTGGCTTTTCGAGCTGTATACATCTAATGATATATAGTTAATGCACTTACCAGCTGATCTCTTGATCATCATGTCCTTGTCTGCACAAGCTTTTATATATATGGTGTCTTCTCAAGAGGAATATATCAGTGCTCGAAAAGTAATGATGAAATTGCAACATTTCGTAAGATATATTTACATACAAGAAATATCTGGTCATCAATTAGTGCAGTACGTACTCTCCTGATCACCTTTGTCCTATACCTAATTGAAGCTATACATAAACTTGCTAAATCTCTTGATGAAAGCCGGTAGAATACAAAGGTTGAGAGAGAATATTTGAAGGGTGCTTATATATAGCAAAGCTCTCTCAATTTGAATGAAGAAAGAAAATTGAGCCATTTACTCAACTTTGGAAATCAAGAGAAGGACAGGCCGAAACATCTCTCATCAACTCTTCCAAGTCCCAGTACTCCCCCAATTTTAACTCTTCTCCGTGCCAAAAATTCCCCATCTCAGCAGCCGCGTTATCTGTCTTGTTATGATCAGTACTACTGCTATTGCAATTTTTGTTAAGACTACTCACGTAGCTACTATATGGGTGCTTGTCAGTGCTGTTATCCTGTGTAGTTTGGCTTTTTGCATTTTCCTCCATGCAGCTTACACTCTCTGAAGGAGGAATCCCAACATTAACACCTCCAAAGATCCCTTCCGGCCCATACAACCCATGATCAGAACTGTTCACTCGAACTTGATGAGTCATGCATTGTGGTGCACCATTGAATTCGTATCCACTTGCACCACCAATATACATGTTTAGGCCATGGTCATGATCAAGCATAGGTAATAATGGGTCCATCATGGTATTTAGAATCATTGCTTGCATGGACGTTTCCAACGATGATGAAGATGACAGTGACGGATCCATGTTCATGGGCAAAATGCCTTGCTCTTGCATGGTCATGAACCCTCCCATGACTTCTTTGCTAGGCTCCGAGGATGAATCACTTGTGTTTGGTGATGCGTTGGATGACTGCAGGCTCTTTAGTCTTTTCTTTATTGTTGAATTCCAAAAGTTCTTGATTTCATTGTCGGTTCTTCCTGGCAAACGAGCCGCTATTTGAGACCACCTTTGAAATTAAGGAAAAGAAATTACACGATCAACAGTTCAGTTAATTTCAACTAACGTGTTATTAATTTTTCTACTCGTGCATGATTTGAAAATGGATAGCCTGGATGCTTGAATCCTAAAAAAAAGAACAGTTATAGATGAAGTGTCTTCAACTCTATAAAGACAAATAAAGACCAGAAGAGGAATGTCTTTGTCATGAGCTTAATTATATTCTTCCATAATATAACAAGGGATTTGACTATCCCCTCATGTTACTCCTAACATGATCTAATTAAGCAGCAGAGCTGACTAATCTTTGTATGTCTCACAGATAATCAAAATATGACAGCTAATTAATCTGTGTATGCTTGTCCAACATACCGCGTAGAGGGGGAGAAACAAGAAATGCTCAAGTTGTTTATGCTAGCTGTACGTACTGTATGAACTTTCTCGATTGATTTGATTGCATTTATCTTGCATGCCTTTAAGGATAGAGGTTTATGCGTGAAAGCTTGAGTTAGTGGGGAGAAACTAAGATATTTCTCCATGATTTGTAGCCATTCTCCACTATTTTTTTATTGGATTTAAAGAATTGATCAAAGAAAAAGGACTTGATTTGTATTCGATCCACTAGCAGAACAATATATATATATACTCTTGCTACATCGGTCTCCTTACATCATCATATTATTATTGATGACATGTTTTTCCTTTCACAGGTGTATCTTATGGGATTAATAACAGCTTTTTGTTTATAGTTTCATTTTGGTCATGAATTAGCAACACAGTTTGAAAAACCTCCTGTACCCTTATCGGTGTAGAGAATGTAACTAGAAAAAATCTCCTGAAAACTTCTTTTTATATATATATATATATATATATATATATATATATATATATATATATATATATATATATATATATTTGATCCTACCCACTAATTAAAACGAAGTTCATGTATTCATTCAATATTTAAAAAGAAGTGGAAAAAGGGTGAAGGAACCTTTTTAACAGAATTCGAAAGAGAGAAACAATATACTAATTAACATACATAGAAATTAAGGGTATAAGGTCAATAAGCAAGTGAATATAAAAGCAAGTCATGATATAAGGGATATAAGAAAATTAATACCTATTGCCAAGAAGGGAATGCAAATGGATGGTCATCTCTTCTTCCTGGGGTGAAAATGCACCTCTCTTGAGATCAGGCCTCAAGTAATTAATCCAACGAAGCCGGCAACTCTTGCCACACCTCTGCAAACCAGCATTCCTTGCTACATCACTCCAACAACCTTGTCCATTGTTTAGTATGTAGTTCATGAGCTTGTCGTCTTCCTCCGGTGACCACAAGCCCTTTTTGAACTTGTTACTTATATCGTTGTTCTTCCCAGAGGCCTCTGGCTTCCTCATTTTGAGAGCCTTTGGATCCCTGTCACTAGAAAGGTGATCTATATATATTTCTTCCCAACTGGTTTGATGTAGATCAGTTAAGGCTTTATAGAATGGCAGATTATGAGAAAGAGAGAGAGGAGCTTGGCAGAGTGGGCATGCCGATCATGATGGTTGTGGGTATTGCTTAGAATATAGGAAAGAGAGAGAGAGAGAGAGCGAGAGGGGTTGGTTGATGAATGAGTCTGAGGTCTGAGCAGTAAAACGGTTTGGAGAGGGACTGCAGGGGAAAATGAGAGAGGTGTTTGTCTTGTCTTTGACCGCGTGATCTTGTTGTCCTTTTCCTTTACATTTTTCTTCACTCCAAGGTAATCACCATACATTGTACCGTAAGATAGACTGAAGCCAGAACACCCACCCACGGAAGGGAGGCAAAAAAAAGGGTTTGTTTCATAACCAAGCCAAGATACTTGCTTCCACTTCACATAATCTTTAGCCATTCTCTCCCTGCCCAGCATCCACACGTGTAATTGAAGACACTGAATAGGATAAGAGAATAATTTTGCAAAAACACTCGGGAAATGTTCAATGGACCACAGAATCAATATGCATCTTTATTGGTGATCACAAGTTGAGGCCTCGATCAGTTCATCAAAAGGCATGCTAGAGTAGAAAAGACTCAACATTTGAAATACAAACTTTTAATTATTTTCATGTGAGAAAGGTTAGGAAAGGAGAGAGATGACATTTTCAATCACCATCTTATAATATATAATATGTTAAAATACTCACAGTCGTATAAATCGCTAAGTTGCATATATATGAAACCTTCAGACCATTTTCCCATCCATGGAAACCATGTAAAAGTAGTTATCTACCTACCCCGACCTGTGATTTACGACTTTCCTTTCTGTTGGGTAGCTTAATTCTCGAGTTTGTACAGAAAATTAATCAAGCTAGCACATTATTAACATGATGACTAGCTAGTGACTTGTGCTACGCTGTGATTTCTGTATTTTTTTTAATTAAAGAAAAGTTATCAAAATGATACAAATATTATTTTTTTTTAAAAAAATCTAAGATTATGATTAATGAGTTGTATGAGGTTAATAAACTCAATTAATTTAATAATATAATTAAAAAATAAGATATCAATAACAAATAAAGAGGGAAAAAAATAACAACAATTCAATGCAAAAGATGAACGCTTTTTAATATGATAAAAATATATCTGTATAATATTAATAAAACATCGCAATGATCTTATCTGTATACTATTCATGAAACATCTGAGCTCTAGTTTTATTTAACCAGAAAGAAAAAAGTTCAAGAGACACTTATGTTTTTAAACAAGTAAGAGAAATTCGATAACCTGGTTAAATTTTGATTAATTTTATAAGGGGGTGGACAATGTACCCCAGTCATTTCCAAACAAAAAAAATGCATCCTCTAAATCAACAAACGACACGTCGTCCACTGAGCTCAGAATCTAGCTATTGGTGTGGCGGGAAAACGAGGTATTTTTACTCAAAAACTTATTTTCAACCTATTTTTTTTATTTAAAACACCTAGGAAATACCCTAGGAATCTTATTAAACCAATCCATGACCTCTAAAAACACAAAAAATAGTAAAACACCCAAATTTAACCTGAAACCCAAAAATCTTCCTAAGTCCATATATATTTTTTAGGTGGAAACTACTCTAGGAACATTGTTAAACCAATTCATGACCTCTAAAAACACAAAATAATAGTCAAAAACCCAAATTTAACCTGAAACCAATAAATCTTCCTAAGTCCACATATATTTTTAGGTGTTTTCAAGGTACAAAACACCTAATTGTAACATCTCTCATCATATGGAATCATTTGACACAAAGAACAACTGTTTTAGTGGTTGTAATCGTCACTAATGACAACTTTATCTCTCTATGCCGGAACCCGGCGATTCCCTCTCTCTTCTCCAACAAAAAAAAACTAGAAAATAATGAAAATGAAGTTCGGTACCAAAATAGGATTTTTAAAAATTACAGGCACCGGTGACCTAATATCTCAAAAAGATGGGGGATGAAAACAAACTTCAAACATTACCTCTATTTTACTCGTTTTTTTTCACTTTTTTCTCTATCTTTTAATTCAACCCTCCCTCCTTAAAAATTATGCAATTTGAGGCTAATTTGAGCTCATAAAGGCTAAATCATGCAAAATAAAAGTTTGAGGACCAAATTAAATTTTTTTTAAAAAATACTACTCTAATCCGTAGTATTTTGTGAGAGAGGAAACAATAAACAAAAAGGCTGATCTCTTGAAATATATTGTATAATTACTCTTCTGTTGATCTAAGGAAAATATCAGAATCTGCACAGGATTCTACTGAATAGACTAATTAATTAAATGCATTGTGGTTGAAGAAAATGAGATTATATCTTTGCCTTAACTGTTCAATTCTCCCAAGAAATATCTTTATCAGCAGCTAACAAAATAAATAATGTTAAAAGAGAAGGGCAAAATTCTCTACCAAGGCTCTACTGAGCTATGTAGCTCTTAATTGAGATGTTGCATGGATTCCATATGTGGACATTTCTCGGATTCCTTTAAACAAAGTATAATAATGCATTGTAATTCAAGCAAGTGAGGTTTTTTTCCCTTAAACTTTCAGTTTTCCATTGACATATTCAATATACAGTCGCAAGAGATGAACGATGTGAAATAAAGATGAAAGAAATGGCGAAACAAACAATTGACCTTTTTTTCTGACTTTTTCCATACAAAACAAAATCACTTTGCTTCTGTTTTATTGCCAACCAAACATAAAGAAGCACATCTGTTTTATCTAAGAATTTAAGATTAGCAGACTTGACATTTAAACCTATGATGAGAATGCAGAGCTATGTTAATATTGACGGCAGCCAGCAGCAAATGGGGTAGGTTTTTCTCTAATTACGTTCTGGACTTGGAAAATCATCTTCTAGAAGGCGAGGAAGTGATACATGCTTGAATTATTTCTCTTCTACCAAACATACCCCATAGCCGAATTGATATTATTCAAGAATGCAGCTGTATTCCTATCGATTACTGCATGCAACTCATTTCTCTTATGCCAAACAAATACCTGTGGTAGTTCAAGTTATAATGGGAAAAGTCCAATGCCTTTCGACGCTGGATTGGCAAGATATAAAGGCCAGATCATACATGATATGCATAAATGGTGGACACCGCATGAGATGATTGTCTAAACTCAGACATGTTTGCACCAAATCTCTCTAACCAACAAATTGAATACGTACATGTAGACCCCTATAGGCTCAAAACGAGTAAGGATATATTGGAGTAGAGAAACATGAATAATGTGATGACAGGTGCCATACATACATGATCCTGTACTTTGTCCATGCTAAATTCTGTGCATGATTGTTCTTTTTTATTGTTTCACCACTTCCTCTCCAGATTCCAAAAGGTTGAAGGAAGGTCATAAAGTTGTTCAAGTTAGTAGTATTGAAAAGCTAAAAAAATTATCTGTTTATAGATCAGATAAGTGTATTTTTTTAATTTTTAGTTTTAGCCTTAAACCATATCTAAAAGGATAAAAGACAGGGTGATAACCTAATATATCTAGATTTGATAGAATGTCAGGTCCAGATGACATGAGTCTGGCATGCTTCAAAGCCCAATATTCTTGAATTTAGCTGAGTACTGAGCCACAATACATATGAGTTTGGCGAGTTACCAAAATCAATATCTTTGGATTTAACTATGTGCTGAGCCTAAATAGATATGAGTCTGATGAGCAGCTAGACCCAATATCCTTGAACCCGGTTATGAGCTGAGTCCAAACAGACGTGGGTCTGGCGAGCTACCAGACCCAAACATCTTTAGGTTTATTTACATGCTGAGCTCAAATTGACAAAAGTATGGAAAGCCGCCAGACCCTACATCCTTGTATTCAGTTACGCGTTGAGCTCAAGTACATATAGATCTGATGATTTGCCAGAACCAACACCTTTGGGTTCAACTATGCGCTGAGTTCAAGTGGACATGGGTCTGGCAAGTTGCCAGGCCCAACACTCTTGAGTTAAACTACATCCTGAGCCTAAGTGGATATAGATCAGGCAAGCTGCTAGACCCATCGTCTGTGAGCTTGGCATTGTGCCAAGTCCAAGTAGGTATAAGCCTAACAATCATTATAAACCACATGTTGGGCCATAAGGTTTAATTTGCTTATTCTAATGACTTTTAACATAAAATGTTAATGTCAAGAAAACTCATATCTCTATATCCGTAGGTGTATAAAAGTCTTTTAAGGGCTTATCATATTTCCATCAATATTAATATTATATAAGAGATATTTATCCCTCATTAATACTATCAGGAGAAAATGACATTTCAAACCCCTCCATTTAAACAACATGATAAAGGTTCATGGGCTATAAATACCCCTTGAACCAACCAAGTAAAGGGTTTATAATTTCTATTCTTTAAACATTCATAATTTAATTCTGAGATCATTTCTCATGCAAAAAAAAAGGAAGAAAAACACTCTTGTTCTTAGAACTTAAAGTTTATTCTCTCATTTATTGTAATCTTTTACTAAAAGTCATCGACTTTATCATTTGAGGTTTAGGCACTAAAAAGGATTGTTTTGCAAGTGTTAGGCGTTCTACCACTAACCATCAACTTCATGAACTCTAGAAAAGAAAATATTAACGTGAACGTGTGATTACCCATTATCCATACACTAAAAAACCTCATTTCTAAGACTACAAGCAACCAAGAAAGTAGGGGCAAGGTAGCCCTAAAATGGGATGGTCTCTTGAAAGTCACAAGGGTGGTAAGGACAAATACTTACCATCTACAAGATATGAAAGTGAAGAATCTCCCTCACGCTTGATAGTCAATAATAGAATGTAAATTTTTTATATATGAATGATTTATTTAAAATGACTATATTTTTATTTTCTTCAGGTAATTCCTAAGGGCCTCTTAACAACTAACCTTGAAAGGAATTGATAAAAAAAATATTCCTAGTGCGATTAATTGTATATTTTTCAAAGAATGGATTAACTCAGTCTCCTTAGTGCAACTACACAATTCTTCAAGGGATTGTCATGGTCTTCTTAGTGTGATATCATAACTCATCTTAGAAGGGATTGATCAAGTATCTCCCTAATACGATTGTACATATCCCTAAGGAAGGGGTTGATTCAGTATTCCTAATGTGATAACACAATTCTCTAGGGGATTGACATGGTTATCTGAGTATGATATCACTACCCTAGAAGGGATTGATCAAGAATCTTCCAAGTATGATTGCATATGTCTTAAAGGAATGGATTGACTTGATCTCCCTAGTGCTATGACACAACTCTTTAAAGGATGGGTTTTAGGCCTTCCTAATGCAATAACACCAACCTTTAGGTGATGCCTAGGAGCCTCTCACTAATTCAATAAGGATATGTTCACGAACAGCTAGATTAATGGAGCAAGAACTCCAAAAGAAAGGTATGCCTGCAACCTAGATTTCCTCTAGGTTCCAGGTAGGGGGCGAGTTCTAATAAGGTTAGGCAAAGTTCAAATCTTTCTAAAATTTGAAGGCAATATTTTGAAATTTTTCTAAGTATAGGCATTAGACCTATACAAATTGTTTAGAGGATTTTCTTCTAAATATTTTTTTTCTAAGTATGGGCATTAAGCCTATACAAATTGCTTAAAGGATTTCCTCCTAGATATTTTACTATGGGCATTGTGCCCATCCAAATTAAACAAGTTTACCAAATATTTCTCAATGAAAACATGGAAATGAAAGAGCATTTTTCATAAAATTCTAGTATATTACAAAAGGGCAAACCCCACAGGACTGTGGTTATTTACAAGGCTAAAGGGAGTTAGGGGCTAAGGCTTAAATATTTAGGTCATGCATCTCAATAAGGTATTATTCACATTAGGCAGTTACAACCATAGCAAGGAAGACATCTGCAAAGTCAGGCACAATGACTAAATGAAAGGTAGCACTAAAGTCTACTTGTATTCCTCTTGACTGATTGAAGAAATACAAGTTGAATATGATAAGAAATATCTTGTCTCTAGCTTTCTCAGTTAGTTTTGTAGACCTTTCAAAAAATTCCTGGAACTTATCAAAAGAGTTTCTCAAAGCTTTTAACCACATATAATATCTCTAGGCTTCTTCCCTAACAGTAATGATCCCTGCTCTTAGAGTATATTGGAATGCCTTCATTTAATTATCCCTTGCTTCAAGGTGTCCATTTCATTATAGGCTAAACAAAGCTCATTTTCAATGGAGCTCGACTGAAGGACATCACCTTTCATATCATCCTTTAGTGCTGCATAGGCTGCATTAAGGTTCCTTAGTTCATCCTCTACTACAACCTTTTAATCCCTTAGCCTTTAAAAGATAGTTTGGTTTTTGCCTTGTTCTGGGCAATGACCTCTCTCACCTAGCTCCTCTTAGTCGTTCAATGCCTTTTAGAAACAACACATATCATGAAAGTCTACTAAAAATAATTTTTAGAAACAATAGTCATAAAACTAAAATAATGAGATTAGATAAAATAGTTCTTACATTGAAGGTCGTTTGTCCAGTAAGGGCTAGTTGACAGTTGTAGCTCTCATCAAACATCATCAGAATGTCTAAAGGAATTGTTAGAACCCTCTTTCAGGTGCTTCACCATCTTTAGGCCATTCTTTCTGAGGCCAGACCTCCCACCAATAACAACTTTTATGACTTGCCTTTTCTTCTCAATTAATGTGGGAAAAGCATAAGGGGCTCGATTAAGTACAAGGTCGGCAAAGTCATCCTCACACCCAGACTGCTAGTTTCCTTAAAAACACCTTAGACAAAGGTCCCAACAACTGAGTCTACAATGCCAGACTCCGTAGAGGTAGATACCTTTTTTCTTTTAAAATAGGTAGCAACACGTGCAAGCACTTCAGGAGGGGTCAACTCCAATTGACCCTCAACCAAGGGTGGTTCCCCTCATTTTTACGAGATTAATGGCTCCTGCCATTGTTTCCTCAGGAATAAAAAAAACCCATCTATGTTAATGGGGTCGTGTTCTCCAGTCCTAACTCCAATTAAATCAAAAGATGAAGACTCAATTGTCGATGCAGATAAGCTCTCCTTTGCAGACCTTGTTGAAGTTTCTCTTTCTTTTTCATCTATTAACCCTACACAAAAACAATGTTAGGAATAAATACTTAGACGCATAAAAACAAGGGAAAAAAAGGCTATATATTTTGCAACAAGGTCTAGTAATGATCTTTAGCCATCTTATTAATCTTGTGCTCGATTGAGGTTCAGGTCAACACAATATATGTTTTTTTCTCATTTGAGCTTAGACAAGGCCTATTATTCACCTCAAAGGCAGATACTCTCCAATAGTGGGCATAACCCCATATTTGTTGCTAGCTATCTCTAGAGCTTATTGTCTTATTATATCTCATTATCACCCACCCACCTCTCTTTCCACTTCTTGACACGTGCAGGCTTGCCATGCAAGTTCTTTTTATAGATCCAATAGGTTTATTTGTGAAGGTAAAACAAAACCAGCGCACATCGTTTCTGACATTAGTATAAGCAACCAAATGGTAACAAGTCATAAAATGTTTTATAATAGGCTCAATTTTAATAAACCTGAGGAACTTGTCAAAAACAGATAAGATTATTCATCCATTAGGATGCAGCTGGTTTAGACCTAATCTATAATACTGAAAAATTTCCTTTGCAAACTTTTAAAAAGGAAAGATATACCCCTAATTTGTACACACACACACACACACACACACATATATATATATATTAGGGCAGTAATTTCAAAGTGCCCTTGGCAAAAGGCCAATGTTGGTTGACTAATCCTTTCATCCCTGAAAAGTAATTGAGCTATATAATCTCTTGGCTATTAATCGTTTACAAAGTCCACCTCATTTATGCTTAAGGTGCTAGAAGCATCGTCCTTAGAGATTTAAGGCAATATTTTTCTCCCTCGGGCTTTACTTAGAGGCAATAAGGGAAGAACTTCTCCGATGCTGAGAACTACCTTACTCCCTACCAGAGTTGGATGTTGGAGTTCCATTTTTTCTAGTTTTAGGGCCTAGTATAATAAACCCTTGTCTCTTACTACTTCCTCTAGTTTCTAGTTGGAACCTAAACTTACTATCGGAGGAAGTAATATCCCTACTCTTAGGGTCAGATTTAACTCTTTTAGAGTCAATTTTTTTTATAAGAAAAAAGATGAAAGAAATGTTTTAGGGTAAGGAATACCTAAAATGACAGTATTTTCTTAAACAAATAGAGCAAATTTTGCTCAAAGACTTCTTCTGCTATTTTTACAGAGAAGTTATTAAGAGTGAAAGTAAAAGAAAAATGGAAGCAATAGCAGTTAGTGTTATAAAGAAAATAACTTTTCATCCTCATCGTTGGATGAATAACCTTTCATGTCACCATAGATCTCTAAAAATCCACTCGATTATTGCATTAAATGCACGCTGCCATTTTATTTCTAAATAGACATTTCTTTTAATGAGGATAAGCCAGTTGGCCATCTCTTTCAAATAAGGATAAGACACCTGCTATCAGAATCCCAACAATTTTGCTTAGGATAGTCTATCTCATGAGGAAGGTAAAAAGTCTCGCGTGAAAGTTGTCAACCTTTTAAACCTTTGCGCATTCAATATACAAAGATTTGAGGGTTACTGAGGGATCAATATATTTTTTTAAAAAATCAACTTTTAGCCTAGACCAAATCTAAAAGGGTCAAAGGCAAGGTGATAACCCAACATACATAGGCTTGGAAAACTGTAAGGCCTAAGTGACATGGTTTTGGCTTGCTTCCAGGCCCAACATCCTTGGGATCAACTAAGCATTAAGCCCAAACAGACATGAATCTAACAAGTTGCCAGACCTAACATCATTGGGTTTAGCTACGCGTTAAGCTCAAGTACATATGTGCATGGCGAGCTATTAGAACTAATGTCCTTGGGTTCAACAATGCACTGAGTCCAAACAGACATGTGTATGCTGAACTGTCAGACTCAATATCCTTGGATTCAGTTACGCGCTGAGCCTAAGTATATATAGGTCTAGCGAGCTGTCAGACTCAATGTTCTTGGGTTTAACTCCACGTCAAGCCCAAGTGAGCGTAGGTATGACAAGCTGTCAGACTCAATATTCTTGGATTCAGCTACGCGCTGAGCCTAAGTATATATAGGTCTAGCGAGCTGTCAGACTCAATGTTCTTGGGTTTAACTCCACGTCAAGCCCAAGTGAGCGTAGGTATGACAAGCTGTCAGACTCAACCTTCTTAGGTTCAGTTACGTATTAATCCTAAATAGACATAGGTGTGATAAGTTACCAGGCCCAACCTTCTTGGGTTCAGCTACACGCTAAGCTCAAATGGATATGAGTGTGGCAAACTGTCAATCCCAATATCTTTGTGTTCACCCACGCGCGCTGTCACACCCAACAATTTTGGGTTCAGCTACACACATCACTTGTGGGCTTGACATCATGCTAAGTCTAAATAGATATGAGCCTGACAATCATTATAAGCCTCATGTTGGGTCATGCGGCTTTGTTTGTTTATTCTTATAACTTGTAACATAAAATATTAATGTCAAGAATACTCATATCTTTACACCCTTGGGGGTATAAAAGTCTTTTAAGGGCCTACCATATTTCCATCAACATCAATATTATGCAAGGGATATATGTCCCTCATTAATGCCATGTAAGATATATGTATCCCTTATTAATGTTTGTATAAGAGATATTTATCCCTCATTAATGCTATCAGAAGAAAATGATATTTCAAACCCTTCCATTCAAGTAATATGACAAGGTTCAAAGGCTATAAATATCACTTGAACTAATCGGTTCACAATTTCTATTCTTTAGGTATTCATATTTTAATTCTCAAAGTATTTATCATACAAAACAACCAAACACTCTTGTTTTTAGAATTTAAAGCTCATCTCTTATTTATTGCAATCTTTTACCTAAAGTCACTGAATTTATCATCTGAGGGTCCCTAAACCCCACTAAAAGGGATTGTTTTACAGGTGTTAGGTCTTCTACCATCAACTTCATGAACTCTAGAGAAGGGGATAATGATGTGAACATGTGATTATCTATTGTCTAAACACTGAAAAACTTTATTTCTGAGTATATTGAATTTTAAAACATATGAGAGGGCAAAAAATCAATTAAGAGGAGAAGATGGTAAGGATTCTACAATCACATTAAGTGTTTATTGAACTAACATGTATGGAAATTTATAATTTGTGGGGTTTAGCGTTGAAGAATCATAATATACAGCCAGCTCACCATTTGATCCATGAAGTCATATGACACATCATATTGCTTTGACTTAAATAATTTCATGATTACAGTATTTCTGGTGAGAGATTAATTAAGCCTTATACTGAGCGAACGGTATCCAAATTGAAGAAAAAAAAGTAGTGGAAAAAAAATCAACCATTAGAAATATTATTTTTTTAACGTTTATTTTTGCAGCAGTATCCCTGTGCTATCTAGAGTAAAAGACACGTACATAAATGATGAAAGGAGAAAAGTTCTTGGGAAATATTGGACGGTACTCATAGTATTCCAACTTTTTCCATGCTTTCTCTTCACTGTTCTCCAAAGCTTTGTCTCTACCTGTTATGGTTACTAGTAAAGAGATTCGCCTTTAAGGTGATGAGACTGGGCCAGTGAGGAAGGCCTTCTAAGTCACAAAAGCAAATTAAGATGGAGGATCAAACGAGAAAGATTCTCAGCAGGACAAGGATACTTGATCATTTGAGCTAAAACAAATAAAAAAGAAACCCATGAAAAGGCAGAGATATTGGTAGGGTATGCCAAATGAATGTGGAGTATGCATTTTTTCCAATAGCTCACTTTCATTTTGAATAACAAGGACAGGATATGACCACAGGTCCACAATAATGATGTTTCACAGCATAAAAAAATAGTTAGTAGAGAGAATTTTCAAAGGAAATAGGCTCTCCAACTTCTTCATAGCTGACAGATAGCAGTTTCAGCTCATTGCCAATTTGCCACCAGCTTAACAAGAATAGTGGGATCAACCTGAACTAATTTAAAAAACAGAAGAAAAAAAAACTACAATCAGTATATAAATATATATAGCAAAACTTAGGTAAATGTTAATCATGAAAGATAACTCTAGAAAGGCTCACATGAAATCACCTCCAACAAATAAGTGCCTTCTGTAATTTTTCCATCAAGTAGTAATTGGAAGTGCTCAATTTCTTAATACAGAATATTAGGTCATTGTCAAATATTAATCACAGTGTTGGTAGAAAACACTTTGTTTTTGCATTAAAAAGAAGAGTTGATGACTTCGCAATTTAGAAAGGTATACCAACCAATTACTGTAACTACTAAATTACAAACAAACAAAAAAAATCTCATGTTTTAGTTGCTCTGAGCTAAATCTCAATATTGTGCTACCCTTTCTTTCCATCGTGAGAGGCACCAGAATAAAATAGAGGTCTGCCTCAAATTTTGTTCTTAGATGGAAAAGCTAGAGGTGGTTTTGGCATTAGTTGAAGTTCCTGGTGGAAATCAAGCTGAAAAGGGAAAAACTTGCGAAGGTTTAAAAGCATATAACAAGGTTGTATCGACAGGAAAGCCAAGCAGGAGCATTTTTCTGCACCTGAAAGCTAGCTCAATAAATCATTTGGGGCCTGGTGGTGCCCTTATCTTATGAATCTGGGACAATAGTTTGAGCAAACAGTGAGAGTATGATTATATACATACAAGTGCTATGATTGGTTAAGGCTGCTGACCGATTTGAATCTTTGATTCTGATTCAAAAGGAACATCCTAAATTACTGATGCTGCCTTCCATGTATCTTGTCTAAACTCCATGGATGTAATATAATTTGGGCCAATATCCAACATGAATCCACAAGGATTGACATAATCGGGCAAATGACCTTTCTTGTATGTTTGATTGGTAAGAAATCTTGACACGTGTTTTGGAGGAACTCACTCAAGTTAATCGCGCAAGGACGTTGCACCATGAAATTTCTTGCAAACCTATAGTCATCACCTAATTCTTGACTTCCATTGCTCTCAGCGTCAGTCAACAGACAGCAACATTTCCTGCAAATTAACTGGGGAAAAAAAAATGTTAGACCATGCATGAACTGAAGGTTGACTTACAGGGCTGACCCAATGTATAAGCCTAACTTAAGGGCAACTTGAAGATTGCACAATGGACACCAAAAGTGGGCATTCCACAAGCTTCCTCTCACAGATAGATAATGCGTCATAATCTCACCATATACAAAGGGAAAAGGATAATATAGCAAGCTAAAAAGGTCAGAATACTCTTTTAAAAGAAAAGGAGAAAGGAAAAAAGATTTAAAGCGTCTTCTTTCACCTCAGAAGTATGATGAGACGCCAAAATATTCAAAAACTTATGAGTCACTTTCTTTGCAGCGTTTTCTAAAGTAACCTTCTCCAATCCACTACATGAAGGGTGCCTTGTAGCCTACGCCTCACGAAGCATTTGACACAAATTATACTCAGAGACAGAAGTTGTAGTGATGCACAATTTTATGGATTTCCTTCTTTTGATCTGAGCGTTTGTGTTAAAATCAAAGCAATCCTTTTATATCAATCATGGATTGACAAAGACTAGACAGCCCATGCTTTTACAAGAGTACGTAACATGATGAGAAGGCAGCAAAAGGTGAAATTAATGCACTGAGATCAGATTACTGCAAAAGCAAGGGCCGAATTCTAGTTCGTTAACATTTGCTGGCTTATGATCCACATGTAGCCATGCAGGGATAGTGGATCAAAGCTCACGATCAAATTGATCAGATCAACATGCTTAGAGTTAGAGATAGGATTGTGGGCTCTAGAGGAAGCAGTGGCTTTTATCAAACATGTTGGGGTCAATGGGGTGCTCTGCTTAATGCTCGTAAGACCCATGGTAGAGAGAGACTCTTTGAAATAAATAGGCAGCACTTTGTTATGAGCAGAGGAACTTGTAGTTTTGCGTGGCTATCAAATTCCAATGCTAGTTCTGATGGGATTATTATTATTATACAATGAGATCAGTTTTTGGTGCTATTGTTCACCTCCTCATGTAATAAAAGTGTGGATTTGAGCAGTATTATTATTATTATTATTATTATTATTTTATTCTTCAATTTTTATTTTGCACGATTTAACTTTTTTTTATTTCAAATTAACTCCTAATTGCGTATTATTTTAGGAAGGAATGTTGAATTGAAAGATTTAGAACTGAAATGAAAAAAACAAGTAAAATAAGTGACGAATTTGAAATTTGTTATAAAAGCTCATTTTAATCCCCCATAGTTTTTAACTATTAGTTAATTGGTCCTTTTTTTTATATATAACTTTTAGCCTAAAACCAAATCTAAAAAGGTCAAAAGTAGGGTAATAATCCAACATAGATAGACTTGGAAAACTGCAAGGCCTAAATGGCATGGTTCTAACTTTCTTCCGGGCCCAAATCCTTGAGATCAATTAAGCATTAAGCCTAAGCAAACATGGATCTAACAAGTTGTCAAACCCAACGTCATTGGATTCAGTTACACGCTGAGTTCAAGTACTTATGAGTATGGCAAGTTGTTAAAACCAATGTCCTAGGGTTTAATTATGCACTGAACTCAAGTACATATGAGTATGACATATTGTTAGAATCAACGTCCTTGAGTTTAACTACGCATTGAGTCTAAATAGAAATGGGTTTGTCGAGCTGCCAAACCCAATATTCATAGTTCCAGTTATGCGTTGAGGTTAGATATATGAAGGTATGATGAGTTGTCAAACTCAATCTTCTTGGGTTCAACTATGTGTCGAGCCCAAGTGGACATAGATGTGGCAAGCTGTTAGACCTAACCTTTTTAAGTTCAGCTACGTGTCAAGCCCAAGTGGACATGGGTGTGACAAGTTATCAATCCTAATATTCTTGGGTTCACCTACGTGCTAAGCCCAAATACAAATTGATCTAGCAAGCTGCCAAACCCAATATTTTTAGGTTCAGCTACGCGTTGAGCTCAAGTACATATGGATCTGGCGAGCTATCAAACTCAACACCTTTAGGTTCAGCTATACACATCGTCCATGGGTTTGACATCATGCCAAGTCTAAGTAGTTATAGGTCTGATAATTATTATAAACCTCATGTTGGGCCATGAGGCTTCATTTGTTTATTATAATGACTTTTAACATCAAATGAAGCTTTAGGTTTTTATTAATGAAGCTTTTGTTAAAATAAGTATGCAATTGAAGCTTTAACAAAAACCTAAACAAAAGCTTCATTAACAAAAACCGAACTTTATTTTTCTTATTTTTTTTTATCTCTTTTTGGTTAGAGGAGAGAGAGGGAGTCACTGGATTCTAGTGTAGAAAAAGAGTGATCGTTGGTGACGATTATGGCCACCAAAACAGTCGATTTTTGTATCAAATGATTCCATATGATGACGGGAGTTGAGATGAGGCATTTTTTTTACCTTGAAAGTGTAAAAAAAAAAAACATATCCGAGTATGGGAAGATTTTGGATTTTGTGTCGGTTTTTTATGTTTTTGAAAGGCCATGAATTGGTTTAACCAGGTTCTTAAAGTGTTTTCTAGGTGTTTTTGGTCAAAATTTGATTTTAAAATGGATTTGTTTGTAAAAAAATCTAGAAGTCTAATTTTTTAGCCACCACAGTGACTAGATTTTGGGGATTCCCAAACAACGCGTCGTCTATTGATGCATGCGACGCGTCTTTTTTTTAAATGAATGGGTAGGCGACATGTTATCCACTCCATTAACTTTTTTTTAAAAAAAATAGCCTCGTGAGTGTGGCCTGGCCCAACAGGCCCACACGCAAGTCATTGCTTGATGGGCTAGGTGTTAGGCGTGGCCTGGCAGGCTCAACAGTGCTTGGTCTAATTTTTTATTTATTTTTTTATTTTTTTAATTAATGCATTATTTTCTATGTATTTTTTAAAATAATATTTTTATTTATGTTTTAATTAATACCCCTCCTGTGTGATTTCACTTATTTATCCTTTTTTAGATTGTAATTATTTTTTTAATGATATTGGGTGTGTTTGATTTTTAAAAAGGTTGGTATGATTCATCTTTGATTTTTTTTAAAAAAAACCTTTATATAGATTAAATTTCTTTTTTTAAAATATTGATTTTTTTCATAAGGCTTTTAATATGTGCACTTCGCACAATATTTTTTTTTCTTTTATTGTATTCAATAAATTTTATGTGCATGTTGTTTTCTATTAAAACATTTATTTTGATTAATAAATTAATTAAACACAATCGGGTAAATTACATGTGTTTGAATATTAAATATCTTGATCTATATTTCTCTTAGTTTTCTCGATTTTGTTTTTATTTTTTGTTGATGATTTTAATTATTGATTTATTTAGTTAAATATGTGTATAAATTTTTCAATTTATATCTGAAATTTTTTAATATAAAAAAACACATTGAAAAACTTTGCGTGTTCAATTTTTTTTTATCATGTTTTAATGTTTTTAATTTAATTTTTATTTTTATAATTTTTATTTTTTTTTATCATTTCTATGCTCGATTCACTAGCCTGTGCAATCTTTTTCAGTAATCAAAATCTTAGATTTTTCGTACTCATTTTAAAACATTAACACATGAATATCTTTTTTCATACAGAGAATTAATTTGTCCGCAACATTTCGCTGGCCATTTATCTAGTCATGCTACTAAAATATGTAATGAAATGAGCAGCGTGGAGTTGAAGAACACAGCAGGCTGCTGCTGGATTGAGGCTGTCAATCAATTTCTAAACAATGTTTTGGATTCATGTTTACTGAATGCAGGGATATGAATTTGCAGTTTCTTGTTAATGATCGAAGTCAAAAAATTTCTTATTTCCTTGAAATCCGATGTCAATTGTAAAGCATATACAATAGAAGCAATTGTTAAGAGTAAAAAGGCAAGATTAGCACCCTCTATGAGCTGTGGAGGCACTTCTATCGAGATTCATCCAACATGTCTAACATGGCTAATACCTAAACAACCCAATTAATCCAAGTCCTAGATGAAACAATTTCATCCAAGCATAAGAAAGGCTCTAAAATCTTCAAACTCAAAATGATATGCTTCAATCCTAATCAGATCACTACGGAGAAAACCAAGAAAACACCTCAAAATTGAAAATGGATCTTTACTTTAAGCGCATAGGAGGGGCAAAAAAAAGAACCAGCAAGCAGTGAAATTGAAGAAGCTGGCAGCGGCGACAGTTATTGAGCCAGCAGGACGAACACACCTATATATATATAATTTTTTCAAATTTTTTTTTTGCTAAAAATTAATTGTTTTTTATATGTTTTGAATTGTTTTGATGCGCTGATCTCAAAATAATTTTTAAAAAACAAAAATATTATTTTGATGCATTTCAGCATGAAAACACTTTGAAAAGCAATCACAATCACATTTCCTCACGGACTAGGCTCAAAGCTAGCCCAACCCCAGTCGAAGTCCATGGATACCCAGAAATAATCCTTCATGTTCTTTTGTCACCACCAACAAAATCAGCAAGTTTTACCTCTTGATGGCTCAATAAAAAAAACCATCCCCCAAAATCACCGAGAAAATAAAAACAGCAAAGATCTTTAAACTCCAAAGACCAAAGTTTACATAGGATATACTAAGAAACGACATAAAACAATTGAAAAACAGCAACACCAAGAAAATGAAACAGAACAGTGACTGATAAGAGTATTAATAGATGGCATAAAAAACGGAGTGAGGGGCAGAGCGCATGAAACAAGTAGAACAAAGGAATTATCAATTGAAAACATGAGATACCCAAAATTCATGAGCAAAAATATGTTATGGAAAGAACATGCAGCAAAACTTAGATTCACCCAAATAAATCTCAAATATGCAAAATTTAGAAAAGCAATCAACAAAAATACATTATCCAGGAAGGTCCAGAACCTAGCATCAAACATGTAACTAAATCTCTCAAAATTGCCTAAACAGCAAGCATGGATGTGCATCCCATGATTCAGTATAATCTGTTGCAGTTTATACCAACAATCCCTGCAAGAACAAAAAGCACATCACCTGCATTAATTTTTGTTGTTGTGCTCTTTTCACCAAGATTGCTAGTAGAACATGTTATGATTATGGCATGGAAAATTTTAAAATACAATGAAGGCGGGGAAGATAACAACATAACTTTGACTGAGACTAGTAAAATTAATGCCCGGTTTATTATTTTTATTTTTTATTTTTTTTGGGGGGGGTTCCCTCTTGAAAACCTTCTATTATGTCTTAATTTGAATCATATAAAGGTCTGATCTAGAGATTCCATTCGCAAGACCTCAACACAGTACTATCAATACATTTAAGAAGGGGAAGGGGGGTAATCAGGGAAACACTCCAAAGCAACACATGCAATATTACCTTAAATATTTAACGCCTCTGTGTTTTTCCAATGGAACGTTTCCCAGAGAACAAGTGCTTTGGTTTGAGTGTAGGAATAACTCTATCTGCTTCTCCACGTCTAGCATCCTTGTTCCTCTTTTTAGCAGAGTTCTTGAAAAGCTTAAGAGCCTTGCTTTTCTGAACCGAGTCCTTGAAGCCCTCTCCTGGAACAACCTCATTTGGAGGCCGTGACCTTGACCTAGACCGAGATGTGGATCTCAAACGCAGCTTCTTATTTGGCTGGTCCACATCCATATCCATAGCATCACCATCATCGTGTCCCCTGTCAGTTGACCTCTCTCTTTTGCGGCCCCTCATAGAGAGTGACCTCTCACGAAGACGATTAATTGCTTTAGAAGGATCCACTCCCATAGCTGACAGCTGCCTGCCCATTCTTTTTGTTGTGAACTTTCTGTCCTTGTCAAATTTTCTAGGTACAGTAGGCCGGCTCTCTGCAGTGCTTTTCTTCATTCTATGCTCTTGAATGAGCAAGCTTTTCTTTTTCCTGATCTCAGCCAAGGCTTCTTTCTCTTCAGGAGTTAATTCCTCACCATCCATCTCAAAATCGCCATCTCCTTCTTCTGCCTGTCGGATACCTTCTTCTTGTTCCAACTCCTCGAGCCTTTGCAAAATATCAGGATCAATGAAGTCATACACATTGTGGCCATCAAGAATCTCCGGGAGTACATCTTCTTTCCATTCATCATGGGCTAAGATGTAATTCTTCTTCAAACTGGCGGAGTATACACCAGCACCACCATTTTCATCTTCCAAATCCTTTTCTGTTTTTCTTTTCTCCTTCTCTGCTGCCTCCTTAGCTTTAGCTTCCAAAACTGCTTGAGGTATACAAGGTGGCCTTTCCTTTTGATCACGTGGCTTTGGCATTGCTACATGGAACCGATTCAAGCAGTCATTAATTTTTTTGGATTTCATCTTCATTTCCACTCGCTGATTCAGCAATCTCTCGCAAGCAGCATTCTTCACAGCAATCACCCCCTCCTCGGTCAAGGTACTCATAGTCAAAAGCACATCAGCATCATTGGTAGCTTCACCTCCTTGAGCAACCAGTGTCTTCATAGCTTCTGATTTCATCTCCATGACCAACTTCATGTCTTCCTCAGAAATCCCTTCAAGTGGTTGCAAATCAGTCTTGTTGCAGACAATGGTCAATGGTTTATTCATAAACAAAGACTTAATGCTATGAAATAAAGCAGCCTGTTGAGCAATGCTATATCCACACGACCCAGAGACGTCCAAGAAGAATAACACAGCCGCTCGAAGATGTGCCAGAGCTGTGATGCTGCACATCTCAATAATGTTACGATCCTCAAAAGGCCGATCCAAAATCCCTGGTGTATCAATCACTTGGTACCTCAGATACTTGTAATCTGTGTGGCCTACAAACAATGACTTGGTAGTGAATGCATAAGGTTGCACATCCACATCTGCCCTGGTGATCTTGTTGATGAAAGAGCTCTTCCCAACATTAGGATACCCGCAAATCAAGATTGTCCGGGTATTTGGATCAATTGAAGGTAGCCTTGCCATATGCTGTCTAATTTGCTCCAAGTAAGCTAAACTTGGGCCAATCCTCTTCATAACAGTGCACATTCGCCCAAGAGCAGCAACCTTCAGAGACTTGCATCGATACAACGAATCACCATACTTTAACAACTTGACATAATCCTTAGCAATCTTGCTAATAAGATTCCTGGCAGTATTAATCTGACCAAGGGCAAGCTTGTAATGATCCTTATTGTACAGCACATGAAGAAGGTCACCATAAAACGGATGGATGTCATCAAGACGAGGGAACTCATCAATGATTGTTGAAAGCTTCTCATGGAAATTCTGCTGAGTATACTTCACCTTCCGCATATAAAACTGCCGAAGCCGAGAAATAGCATAACCCTTATGGACCACTGTTGGTGTTTGCCTTTGGGTCCGAGAAAGGATGATATCAACAAAATCCTTCCCATTAGGGACCACAGTAATCTTCTTAAAATTATACTGCACCATCTTTATACTCTTTCCACACTGTAAAACACACATACATATTCAAATAAATGTTATCGCTAGCAATTTTCTTGATGAAAAACATATATATACTAATTAAGAAAAAAAAACTATCCATTGACGGAACTAAAAACAGAAAAAAAATTGAAAAACTGGAAAAAATAGGGGATAACAACATAGCAAGAACACAGTTGCAGAAGATAAAGAATCTAGCAATAGCAGAAATAGTTGAAAGTTTGAAAAGAGGAGAAGCTCTCACTCACCTTGTTGAGAGCAACTGAGAAAGAAGAAGGGCGCCGCAAGCAGGAGGCCCTCTCTCTAGGGTTTAAGAGAGAAAGAAAGGAAATGATAACAAATAAGAGACGGCTTATGTAGCAAGGGTTTTGTCTTCGAAACGGCATGTCATTCATTTAAAAAATATTGGTAGCACATTAGGAGACACGTAGTCCACCTTTCACCCCTTGCCTCCTTATCTCATGGGGTATCAGAAAAACCTCAGATAGTCGTTTCCTGTCACCGCAATGTTGCTGAGACTGGGAGCGCTGACACCGCTTCTCCGCCCGTCTCTCTTCTCTCCGAAACCCATCCTTCTTTCTCCTTTAATAACCGCCAAACCCTTCTTTTCTCTCTCCTCCTTCTCTACGGCACCGTTTCAATCGTCTTTGGTATCTCATTCTTTCAATCCAAAACCAACAACCCTCTTCGATAGTGGCAAGAATGCCATCTCTGTTGACCCTTATTATTTATCCTGCTGTATGGCTGACAAAGATAAGCCTCTGAGAATTGCCGTCCTCCTCAGCGGCGGCGTTGACAGTAGCGTTGCCCTTCGGCTTTTGCATGCTGCTGGGCACCACTGCACTGCTTTCTACCTCAAAATTTGGTTCCAAGTAACCCATTTTCTTTCTTTCAATTTTTTTAAAGTTGAAACTTTGTCTGAAATTAGTCTTAATTCGGAGTTGGTGTTTTCCAGGAAGATTTTAACAACTTTTGGTCAGAATGTCCATGGGAAGAGGATTTGAAGTTTGCAAAAGGCGTCTGTGATCAGGTTAATCAGTTGCTTTTCTTCATTTTTTGTACATCGAGCTTTTAATATTTACAGCTGCATTTAAGTAAGTAGATTTCTTCTTTTGCCTTCTCGAAAGCCAAGCTTTGATCAAATTCTTTTCGTTTGGTCAAGTTTGAGATGATGTTTTACATATATTCTGTTTTAGCGGTTTCATTTCATTGTTTGGAATTCTACCTTTTTTTTTTCTCTTATGAGTTACAAAATTGGCATAAAAATAATGCTTCTGAAATGAAAGATTTCGATGAAAGGATTTTTCTTGCGTACTTTTTAGGTTGGAGAAGTTCTTTGCTTGGTTTATAATCTGTAAGCTTGTACAGGAGAGAGAGAGAGAGAGAGAGAGAGAGAGAGAGAGAGAGAGAGAGAGAGAGAGAGAGAGAGATTGTTTAACTGAAGCTTGATGGCATTGACTTTCAGGTTGGTGTCCCATTAGAAGTTGTCCATTTGACTGACGAATATTGGAGTAATGTGGTATGTAATTCCACTAAAAGAACATTTCCTTCGATTATTTTTTTGCTTTCTCACTTGGTTATTTCTTTATAGTTGAACAGAGAGCTTTTTTGTTAGATACCATTCCCCCTAAAAATGAAGAAAAGGAAACTCTGTTATTTTATTAGCTCTGTTTGTTGTATAGTGGAAAATCTGCTTTTTCTGGTCTGTCTTCTTGTTGGAGAATCCAGATGAAGCTGTGAAGACATTTTTATGGTCAGTGAAGTAATGAAATGATGGTTAATTTTCCAGGTTTCATATATTATTGAAGAGTATCGATGTGGTCGCACTCCCAATCCTGATGTTCTTTGCAATACAAGAATTAAGTTTGGTACCTCTAGCTGAGCTTGAACACGTGAATTATCCTTTGATTAGTTGATTCAGACTATCTTTGTGCTTAACTTTTTCATCGAAATACAAAAAATTCAGGTGCATTCATGGATGCCATCAACAACATGGAATTTGATTATGTTGCTTCAGGGCATTATGCCCATGTCATTCATCCAGTTTCAGATCAAATAAATAAGCCATCTGTTTTAGAACTCTCAAAGGACAAGGTAATTAAGTGAGAACATATCTTCTGATCTTCTGCTTTTTTTGCCTCTTTTGCTTTATTATCAGTCTTTTGAGTATTGTCTTAAAACTGTAATTAGTTAATTGTGTTTCATTTTCTAAGATGCTTGATACATTGTTTCATCAACACAATCACGACATTGTTGATGCTTTAAGGTGGAAACCTTATGGTAAATGGGGTTTTAAATTTACAATCATATTTTAGTAGTTTCTTTGAATCCAATATGTGAATTTTTCTCATTATATGGTTTAAAGTTATATTAGAATTTGTAATGTGTGAATCTAGGTACTGTGAAGAGTTTTAGTTGCCCACATAAGAAAAGAAGATGGTTGTTTTCAGCATTTTTTTTCCTTGCAATATGTGCACAGAAATCATTGATTTTTTCCCCCAAAAGTTCTGCATTATCTCTCACCAAGAGTAAAACTGGGGAATCAGGTTGAGATATCACTTAGATCTTCAATGTCATTTGATAGCTAAAAATTCTACTTATCATATTTGTTCCATAAACTTTATCCTGAAACTCTGATAAATTTAACTGCCCATGTTCAAATTACATTTATGCTTGTATGATGTTTTTGTGTTATTTCTATCATGAGGATTGGTGCCTAACAGATTACTTGAAGCATTTGTCTATTGTGTGTTGTTAATATCAATAAGTATGATCTACAGCTCAAGGATCAAACGTATTTTCTCTCACATTTGACACAAGCTCAGCTTAAACATCTTATTTTTCCACTTGGTTGTATTCCAAAGGTGAGTTGTTTATATGCTTACTGAGGTGCCATATTTTTACTTATAATATGAGTTTGATAGTCTTCCATGCATTTATATCATTAACTCATCAATTCGAAGACTATTATTTAGTTTCTCAGTACATGGGGGTATTGGAATACTTATTATGATTCTCTGTTTAAGTTTTAAAAAAATTGTATTAGATTGCTGTGATGTGAAGAATTCACATAGGACTTTTAAAAGTAACATATTTCTCATTAGCAAAATAATAAATGGAGGGAAAAGTAGCGATGGATATTAAAGAGAAAATATAAGAGTATTATAATCATCCAGAAATTTTTTTAAGAGTTTGTATTTTTTTATATAGTTATGTATTCATCAATTAGCTCATGGATCTTTTAGTTTTTCTATCTTTTTTTTTTTTAGTTTGTGCATATGATTTGAAAACTTAGGTGAGATAAGGAAGCGTTGCAGTGAATGCCAACAATAAGTTAGCTCAACGTGGCTCCATCATACAATATAATAGTAAATTGATAGATGCAAGTGTTCAAATGACTTATTGACTTGACTATATCATTTTAAATGTGTTGTCTAACATGAGAACATGAAATTCTTGTAATTTAAAGCTGATATTTTCTTGGAAAGTCTTCTTGGAACTGAAGTTTCCATCTATTTATTTATTTTTAATTTTTTTATGCTCTTCATTTTGAAAGTATATTACAGTATATCATGCTACAGTTGTAATTCGATGCATGGCTCTATTTCTTGGGATTGCAGAAGTCTTCCTAAAGTATTTTTTTATTTCTTCCTCTATTTCAAAAAAATGAATATTTCTGTCTCCATTGTTGCAGGAAGAAGTTCGCAATCTTGCCTCAAAATTTGATTTGCCTAACAAAGACAGAAAGGATTCACAAGGAATATGCTTCCTTGGAAAGGTACTTCCTAATGACAGTTTTTTTGCCACATTCCTTACATGGTACAGGAAACATTTTTAAGGTGTGATATTTTATGTGCTACATCTGCTCAACAAATGTGCTGTTGATAGCAATGCATTTTATTTTGGAAACCTGGCCCATTAATGAAAACCAAGCAAACTGATGCCTGTTAACTCTAACTAATGTATAGTTAAGTTTAGTTTGCATATAACTTTGTCCTTTATTAGCTTGTAATGCCTTGTTAATTTGGATGGATGACAAAAGAAATATCCTTCATCGAACTTCATTTTTCAGAACTTTCTGATATTAGCCTTGACCGGTTCTAAACTTTCTTTATTTGCTGTTATTCTATTTTTAGTGGCCATTTCAAATTTGAAACATGCTTAGTCTTTAAAAAGTTGAACCTGGTCTTAATAGTGACTTGAGACTGCATTATCTTAGAACTCTTCTTTTTGTAGATAAAATTTAGCGAATTTGTTGGGAGACATATTGGAGAGAGTGAAGGTGTGATTTTGGAAGCTGAGACAGGAGATTTCCTTGGCATTCATCGGGGTTTTTGGTTCTACACAATTGGTCAACGTCAAGGCTTACGCCTTCCTGGGGGACCCTGGTATGCTTTGCCAAATTGTTGATCTATAGCTTATCTATAGCCGTGGCGACATTCATATTAATGTGATGGTTCTGACAATGGAGTTTGCCAAAATTCTTTCTCTACCACTGTTAACTTCATGCACTTAAAGATGCCATATTTCTCCTCTAGTGTTTTCTCCAATCTTGTTTTTGAATTATAAAGCCATGGTTTATCTTATGTTGGGCTCTTCTTCGCCCACTTTGTTTGCTGAAGGCTTTTCTGCGTGGTGCATCTTATGCAGGTATGTTGTTGAGAAGGATGTTAAAAACAATGTAGTGTTTGTGTCAAGAAATTATTTCTCGTTAGACAAAAGAAGGCGCTCATTCCGTGTTGGCTCCTTGAAATGGCTTAGCGGGTCTCCACCTGATATGACCAGTCAGCTTCAGTGTAAGGTAGAAGAATTGTGTTTTACATAATTCATTATTTGATAACCAATATTGCACATTTCCCTCCATGGATGTTTACTTTTTTATTTGGTTGGCAACCCTGTAGTCCTATTTATCCAACATTTGAGTCATTTATGCCTTACCTATTAGAGTACATTGCGGTCAATTGCTAATATCTTGAAGCTCAACTCTCTTTGAAACTTTTCAGGTCAGACATGGCCCCACATTTTATGATTGCAGTGTAAAGATAGAACTTGGTGAAGATAGTCCTGAAGAGGTTGTGGCTGTCCACTTATGTGAAGATGATCAAGGTCTAGCAGCAGGGCAGTTTACAGCTTTCTACCAGGGAAGAACATGCATAGGTTCTGGGGTGATTTTGGAGTCCTGGGATGATAAAGGTTTTCCTGTATGTGAAAAGGCTCTTGAATTAGCTAGACTAGAAGATAAATCAAAGCTTGGGAAACCAGTTAAGATAAAGGTAAAACCAGAGACTTCCGACCAGGAATCTGTTCAGAAGGATGGCATAGAACCTGATAAAGGATTGGCTGATCCACGGGTTGCTGTCACAGGTTAAAACAAGTCGGGCATATTTCAATGAGAAGCAATATCTGGATTCCCAGTAAGTTGGTTGCATAAAAATGAAGCAGGGTTGGTTGCAGATATTCCAGTCTTCAAATCGTTAGGAATAGTTCGTGCATGGAAGTGTAGGTTTTAGCACATTGGTCTCCCAATCAACCCTCTGGATCCTAGGGCATGCTGTAGTTTCCTAGAGACTAGAGCCAACCGCCATTTATAACCGGGCGGGCTGTGTATAATTAGAAGAACATTCCTTGATGACATACCTGTGGTTTCATGAAAATAATCGACTTACAAAGTATACAAATTTTGGAGGTCAAATTCTTGTGGTGACAAGGACGGAGCATGCATCCCTACCACCTGATCAATTAGCTAACAAAAATGAATTAACCACCCATAAGTGGTGCACAGGCTTGTAAATGTGTGTGCACAATCAGATTTTAGTTTCCCACTAATTATTTACCCATGCGATATCGCAGGTAGTTTTCAACATCTATTATTATTTAGTTCTTTTACAATTAAAATAGATATTTGTTCAAAAAACTATGATTTAAATTAGTAACAAAAAAATTAATTATTCTTTTCTAATACATGCGTCTTTTTACTGATTTTTTTTTATTAGTAGCATTTTTTTTATTTAAAAGTAAAGGCAATTTAAATTATTTTTTTGTAAAAAATTTTTAAAATAAATAGGGGAAAATGTATCTCTTTAATCTAAACCATGTTTTTTTTATTAATGCATTTATTTTCTTAATGAAAATATTTTTTTATTAAAAAATTGTTTTTTTAAAATAAAAAGGAATTATCATGTTATGAAAAGAAAGTTTTAATTAAAAATTATTGAAAATTTTGGTATTATGTATGCAATTAAAGAAAAAAATAATTAATATTAATAAAAAAATAAAAAACTTAAGTTCATTAAATATTCATGAACTCAATTTTTTGTTTTTACATATTAGGCTCATATATAATAATTAACCAAATGATTGCTAATATTACTAAAAAAAAAATGATATAGTCTTATTTATTCAATGGTATTTGATGAAATAATATTTTTAATTAATTTTAATTAAAAATTAAGAAAAAAAAACAAAAAAAAAAAAAACTATAACTAAATGGCTATCTAAAAAAGGGATAGTAACCCGGGCTGGAAGTACTTATGGCTATCTAAAAAAATATAACATCTATTTACTTTTTTTAATGAGATGAATGTTCAAAAATATTTCAATAACAATCCTCTTATTAATAGAAATCTAATGATATCAAGATCGCTATTTTTTATGGCTGGAAGTACGTACTAATGGCTACTTTCTCTATTATCTATTGCTTTTCGATTGTTTTTTTTAAAAAAAAAAATTAAGAAACTAGAAAGTAAAAAAAAAATACGTAAATCCTCAAATTAATAGGATAGAAAATGATTGATGGGAGAATTTCCATGTAAAAATAATTTTTTAATGTGAATCTAGAAAAAACCCTCTTTTTTGTCCTTTTTTTTTTTAATTGTTTTTCCATTACAAATTTAAATCTTATTTAATTAAATTGGCCTCAAAATTAATACAAACTAAGAATTTCTATGGTATACAAAGAGGAAAAAACATAGAAAAAAAAATAAAATTTAATGATAAAAAATAAAAATAGAAAACAACACTGTCCAAGGGAGGGAAGTATTGCCGCCCCTCCATAATAATCTCAAGAGATTGGGATATCACACGACACTTTCATTACGTTACAACCATTTTGGGATGAGGGATATATATATGTTAGAATAATAAATATTCATATGAACACTTGAAATATAATAAATAAAATACAAATATTTTAAATTATCTACCTGTTAGATAATTGGAACTCCACCTGTTAAAAACAATTGTCACTGGGGAAAAAATCCAGTTATCCAAGCGTTTTTGTGGAAACCATTGGGAGGTTCCACGCCTATCAATAATTTAATAGCTGTTCTGATTGGGTAATTTAGCCAGGAAAGAATTAACCAAAATTAAAAGAGAAGGTGGTTTCATTTTTCATGGATTCAATATGAAAGTAATGAGGTCTCGATGAGTAATGAAGATTCAGTATGAAAAAAATAAATAAATAGTAGGAATGATAATAAAGTGTTAAGTGAGAGAGAGAATGATCTCCAAAATAAATTTAAAGGTATTGTTGAAGTTGAAATGAGAGTTATGATTTTTAGTTTAAAACTCATAGTGTTGGCAAAACCAGTGACGAGTTTCAATGGATAAAAGAATAAGAAAAACAAGAAGATATGTAAACCCCGGTCAAAAACTTATTTTGACAAATTAGTGATAAATATGGTAATATTGAATTTATTGAGTATAAATTAAGGGGAAATGTCATGAGAATCTAAGTAAATAAAGTAATGCATGAAATTCAGATTTTAGTGTAAAAGACATTGATTGTCTAGTTTTATGATATCGATGATATATCTTAATCCAACCGTTGGACCGAACTGCAATTTTATAAGAAATCTACAGATTTATTAATTTATCTTAGGTTAAAATTTCATGTCAATCGAAGTTTGGGAAGGCTTTACAAGAGTGCTCAAAATCAAGTAAATTGAAGAAGATGACACAAGGGACATTAATAATGGCATTTTGATAATTTTATATAAAACAATATTCTCCTCTCCTCCTTTAAAGACAGACCACACCCTATGCAAAAGGAAAACAGGAGGGAAACCATATTTTTGTCCCATTTTCTTCATCTTCTCTCCATTTTTTCAAGCTAAATCAAGAGGGAGTGTTCTTAGGAGGATTATATCCAAGAAAACAAATTAAGTGACTAAACTTAGAGAGTCGTGAAGCTTGAGAAAAACGAAGAGAAAAAGTTGGAAATTGGAAGAGGAGGACATGATTTTTGTAGATTTTTGCAAGAATTCACTCAAATAAGCTAAAGTAGCAAAGGTAAGGAACATATCATCAAGTAATTTTGTTTTTCTCTCTTTTTCTTGCACAAGGAGAAGAAAACCTCCAAGTTTAAAATTATAGGGTTCATGTAAATATTTTAGGGGAATAATTGTTCTTGTGAATTTCGAGATTAATTGCATGATAATAGCTTGATTTGTAGAAAAATAGAAGGAATAAATTGATTTGAAACTATGGGTTTTGAGATGGCAACAGGGCAAGAACTTCAACAGCCATATCTTGGCTTTCCATCGTTGAATTAGGTTGCTTTTTGGATATGTTATTATGATCAGTGTCACCTACATTCTGACCAGAGAGATTGTCAATAGCAGACTTCGTTTGAGAGCTGTCACCGAAGGAACATTTCTGGAAAATCACCCTTCAAGACAGCCTCGTTCATCGACCGTTATATCATCTTTTCACTGTTGGATTGGTCTGGATTTTGGATATGTTGTTCATCTAGATGTTATATAAATTCTGAACGGTGAAGATCAGAAACAAACACTCCTACCAGATATTGTACTTCCCGAACAATAGGTCTTCAATTTTCAGGTTAGTTCGGTATTGTTATGATATAAGGAGATTTAACTGTTGGATATATGTTAATTTTGGATATGCTATTCTAATGATGATGATGTATAATTCCACCATTTGGATTTATTGAATTCTAAATTTAGAGAATGATGTTTTAAGTTTGGTTTGAGAAATATTGAATGAGAATATGATATTTAGCATAAAAAGTATGTTTTGGGACTAAGGATAATTGTAATGGGTTTAATGGTGATGAAAGTGTTTGAGTCATGTTTGATGTGTTGATAAGTGATGGTATAGTTAAATTCTATAAAAAAAAATAAATTGGTGGATTAATACTTTGGTTGTGTTGGAATGGGAAACATGATATGGTAAAGTAGTTTGGGATAAATTGAAACCAACTTTGGAAAAGTAACCCTTATTCTAACTACCCATGTTAGTTAAATAAGTGCCAAAATGTTTGGTAAATTGCATGTCTTGATAAAGAAATGAATAGGAAATCATGGTAAGGGATGTTGTAAATTGATTTATGATATAAGGAATCATTTTGAGAGTGCACTGGAAAAATTTGGCATACGTAGTCATTACTGAAATTTAAGTTAAATTACATTATTTGGATGTCTTTGGACATTAGAAAATTGGTAAGGAGAATTCATGGCTGTAGACACCAGGAAAAAAATATCAGTAATGAAAAGTCATGTCTTTTGGAAATTGAAAATCATTGATGAAGAATTGAGTTAATTAGATATTTAATGTTAGTGTAAATAAATTCTAGTGTAAATGAATTTAAATGACAAGCAAGAAAATAAAATACATCCATGGAAATTATTTAAGAAAGCATTTGATTTTGTGAATTTATGAATAAATCAGGAAGATTCAAATTTGATCTAGGATGTTATATTAAAACTTAGGAGAATCATTTGAAAGGGGGGACCCAACTTCTTAAGAGCTTGTATAGTAAAAGCTTGAGGAGGGACTGCATGAGGGGCAACAACAACAAGGGAGTGCGAGTCGAGCTTCTGCAGCAGGTAAGTGTTCTATACCTACACTTTTTACGTAACGTTAATTTACTAACTTATTAAATTCTTGGTCTTTGCATTTATAGGTGAAACCACAAAGAGAAAGGATAAAGTGAAATAAACAAGAAATTAAAATGGATATGAGTACTTGATTGGTTTAAGAATATGAATTATGAAACTTGATTAGCTATTTCTGAAGTGAAAGCTAATGATGTCAAGAATCTTGACATCAACATTTCTGGAAATATTCCAAGGTATTTTGGAAAGAAAAAAAATTTGATTGGCTATTTCAGGTTAGAAATAATCAATGACATCAATCAGTGATATTGATTTTAGCATTTACAATGAACTTGATTAGTCAGTCCTGATATGGACGACTAATGACACTAATAAAAATTTATTAGTGTCGGCATTCCCTTCCAAGTTTTGGGGGAGAGGTATTATAATGGTATTTTTGATAGGGAATAATTAAAAGTGTTAATGAAATGGGGATTGACATCTTGATAGGATTATTCATTCAGCTTTGAAGAGGCGGATATTGATTGGAAATTGTGGAATAAGATGGGCGGAGGAACTAGTTACCCGATAATGGGCTAGTGGCATCAGTTTTGTTTTCTAATGACTAGAATATGCAACTTGAGTTAAACTTACTTGTGTGGTGTTAATATTGTTGAGATGATTAACTTGTCAGATTGTAAATGGAATGTTGGATGATACCTTACTGTTAACCAAAAATGGTAAAATATGTTTATGTTATGGATTATTGAAGAAATAAATAAAAAAATAATAATAAATTGATGAAGATCTAATCCTTGTGAAGGATGGAGGCAAATATCGTATCGCTTGGGACGTGTGAATAGAAGTTCATTAACTATGGTAGGTGTTATACATTTGAGGAATGCAATGACATATATATATATATATATATATATATATATATATATATATATATATATATATATATATGATGTATTTTAAATTAATTGATGAATTGTAATTGATACAATTTGAGAATCGTGTAATGTGCACATAGAGGATGTCAAAGAAATTATGACTAATAATGTAAATACGTTGTATTGAGGTTTTGTGTTGTTGCTGACATGAAAAGAATTTGGTGGTAATTATAACAGTGTAATAAAATGCCAATAATAGTGATAAATAATGAAATTTGACCTTAATTATGGTGGCCAAATGAGATTAGGTTGATGAATTAAATATATTGATGTATGTATGGTATTTATATTATTTGAAGATGGATCATATATGAATATTATGAAAATGATGGTAGGTTCATGATAAAGGGAGATTTTACTGAAAATCTAAAGAAACTTTGGAATGTGTCGAAATGGGTACAAAAAATATGTAAGTTGAATATATTTATAAACCAAAATTGGACCGAAAACATGACGAGTTTGATGATTTATATGGAAAAGCCATAATGGGTATAATAGATGTTGGGATTGAAATTGATATAAAGAGATAGAGAATAAGAGAGAGAGAAATAACATGGTAGATATTATAATGAATTAAATGCGCTCGTGAGGTGAAACAAGACACAAAACGAAAATGTTGAATAATTCTAGGAATGACTAATAGAGACGTAATAATGGAAGGTTAAATGAGAATTTCAAGAAACTATGATTGCATATCGTTGAATATATATTTACTTACTTGTGCATGTATTGTCTAATTTTCCTTTTATGCTATTTTTTATTCTTCATATATTTATTCTATACATTATGAAATTACAGGTCCTTTAGATTCATGCAAGGAGTATTGTTATAGGTCCTCTAGTCTCCTTTTGTATGATTAAATAAGAAAATGAACATTAATGTATTTTGTCTTAAGGAACTTAATGACTTAATATGTAATAGTACTCCTTTTATATTAAGTGTCGGGATATAAAAATGTACTATTTTGTATTTGTAATCTTAATGTTTGTTTACTTTCAATTATTATGAATCATGGGCGTTAATGAGAAAGAAATGAACATGCGAAATGTTATGCATGTACCATAAATGGTGTGTTGTTGATGTTCTACATGATTATGATATGATTGAGAAATCAGTATAACTATAAAAGATGATTGTCAATAACTTGGGACCTCTAAGTATAAAGGAAACTCTGTTGAAATTTCAGCGGAAATTTCGACAAGTCTATGATAAGTTAGGTGGAAAAAAAAATAATACCCATTTTTTTTAAGTTAAGGCTCAAAGTTTTGTACGAATGTATTAAATTACGGGTGTTACAGTTATTATAATCTCATGACCCAAGTTGCAAATTTGATAAGTTAACCTAGGTTGATAAATATCAACCTAATACATTGTCATCTTAATATTAAAAAAATATGATTTTTAACTCATTTAGTTAAATTATATTCTTACTTTTTATTCGAGTTATCTTTAAATCTATCAAATAAATTAGATTATATTAAATTAACCTATACTTGAAACCTTGTTAATAACACTTTAATATTAAAAATTTTAATATCACGCGGAGTAGGAGCACAAGAAAAAGATTTTCAATCTATACCTATTTATTTTTGTATTTCAAAAATATTTTTGAAAAAACAACTATAATTTTAATTTTAAACCTATTTTGAATTGTTTTATATGTTAATATTAAAAATAAATAAATAAAAAATACATTAAAAAATAACTATAATTATAATTTGAAACACTACCAAATTCGTTAAAATAAAAATAGAAATTGACTCGTGTTCCATCAATGCTGGTGGTTGTTAGCTTTTTTTCAAGATAAGAGTAGTAAATGCCATTATAAAACTGTACAAGTAGTTGGATGTCATTATCAATGGCGAACGGGGTTGTGTTGAGAATGGAGTAAATGCTTATCTCTTTTTTCAATAATTTTTCTTGTTTAAAAATATATTAAAATAATTTTTTTAAAATTTTTTTTCATATCAACAAATTAAAATCATATATTTTTTTAAATATTAACATAATATTTTTTAAACTAAAAATACTTTTAAAAAAAACGTTAAAATAAAATCGCTCAACACCCCGGGAAGAAGTCAAAATACAATACTTCAAAATTCATACTGATATATATATATATATATATATGTAGAGAGAGAGAGAGAGAGAGACGTACATACATTGAATATGTAGGTAGAAGTGGTTCCGTGCTACTTGTGAGTTGTGGACCTGTTCCGTGCTACTTATGAGTTGTGGACCTGTGTTCACCAACCTGACAACCATCCAAAACTCATAGTTATTAAATTTTATATAGGTAGAAGTGGTTCCGTGCTACTTGTGAGTTGTGGACCTGTGTTCACCAACCTGACAACCATCCAAAACTCATAGTTATTAAATTTTAAATAGGTAGAAGTGGTTCCGTGCTACTTGTGACCGACCTGACAACCATCCAAAACTCATAGTTATTAAATTTTAACTGGCTCACCGGATCAATTAGGATCCAGCTGATTTAAGAGCTACATCGGTTTGAGTTTGTTAGAAGATCGGTCAGTATAAATTTGGTCAACTTGTGATCTAGACGATTCGAGCAAGACCTGGACAAGACTTGATGTTTTTTTTCTTCAAATGTGGGATTTGAAATCCATTAATATATATATACTCTATGTTCCTAGAAAAAAATATTTTAAAAAAAACTTTTTGGTTTAAATACTTCAACTTAAAAAGATAACATAATATCTTTTTAATTTTGGGATTTGAAACTCTATATTCCCAAGAAAAAAGTTATATTTATTTCAATGTGGGATTTGAAACACATTAGTATGTATACTCTATGTTTACAAGAAAGAAACTATGTTTTTTCAATGTGAGATTTGAAACTCGTTAGTATATATACTCTATATTCACAAGAAAAAAGCTATGTTTTTTTAAAGTGGAATAAGAAATTTTTTTAGTTTAAATAATTTAATTTAAAAACTTAACATAATATCTTTTTAGTGTATGATAAAAAACTTTTTAAAATATTCTTTTAAACTTAATTATTTACAATATGTATAGCCTATATTTATATGTATTTTTTTTTAATTTTCTCATATAAAATATTAAAAAAAAATTAAAATTTTTTAAATTAATCCGAATTAACTCATAAAATTCAAGACCTAATCTCTTGAACAGATCAACCTATACCGGATTTAATAACTATGCCAAAACTGTGCAGCTAAACGGCACTCGTTTTATGTCGGCGGTTACGTGACTAATGACGCCTCACGTGGAAGGTGACCCTTATTGCACTGTGACTCGAAACAAAAGGATGAAAGCCAAAGCAGTGCCAAGTTTAAAAAAATAATAGAAGAATGATTGAAATAGGGCTGCACACAAAGAATTCTAAAAGCTTAAATATTAATTTAATCAAGTTTGCTTTCTAAAAGATTTTATCATGTTTTTCTATAGGTTAGGAAAACGATTTATATTAGAAAATAAAATCAGAATCTAAGAAAAATATCAAAATTGACTCAAATATCAACTTTTAAATTTAATTTCAAGAGATCTAAAAATTTAACAACACACAAAGAATTCTAAAAGCTGAAATATTAATTTAATCAAGTTTGTTTTCTAAAAAACTTTATCATGTTTTTTTTTTATAGGTTACAAAAACGATTTAATTATACTAGAAAATAAAATCAGAATCTAAAAAAATATCAAAATTTTAGTGGAGTTCATAGCCAGATTTATAGGTTTGACTTGGTAGCTTTGGGTACCTGATTCACAAGTTTGATGAATTTACCCACTAATATAATATTTTTTTTAGTTTTGGGTCTTTTAATTGTTTTATTTTTTATTTCATCCTTCAATATTGAATAGGTTGTGAAATAAACTACATTATTTATTTTTATTTGCTTTCTATAAGGTTAATACTTACTCATATAAGTGTCTATTTAATGAAACTATTAAAAAATTATTGATACTCTTAACTTTTGTTTACATAAAAAAAAAACTGGATTTACGTACTGCATAGCGGGACCAATGACTAGTTAAGAAAAAACTGTTTAGTGTTTCATTGTGCAAGTCCACAGTGAAATGCCGAGCAGTTTTCTTTTTTTTTTTTCTTTTTTTTTTCCCATTTTTTTCTATTTTTTTCCCCTTTATTTATTTATTTTTTTTGGTTTTCTATGCCTTTATGGTTTTTTTTTTTGCTTTTTTCTTTGTGTATTTTTCTTTTAATGAATTTTTTTTTGTTTAATTTAGTTTGTTAATTTTAATTTTTTTATTTAGTTATCAAATTTTTATAACACGGATCTCGGGTTTGACGGGTTAACCTGGTTTGACAAGTTAACCCGAATTTTTTTTCTTTTCTTTTTAATTAATAACATATACTAAAACTGTTCAGTGTTTCACTGTGCAGTCCACAGTGAAACGCAAAACTGTTTTTTTTTGTTTTGTTTTATTTATTTATTTATTTTGCTTTTTATGCCTTTATGGGTTTTTTTTTTGCTTTTTTTCTTTGTGTTTTTTTTTAATGAATTTTTTTGTTTATTTTAGTTTGTTAATGTTAATTTTTTTTAGTTATCAGACTTTCATGACACGGATCCCGGGTTTGACGAGTTAACCTGGATTTTTTTTTGCTTTTTTTAAAGTTTGACGAGTTAACCTGAAATTTGTTTTTTGCTTTTTTTCTTTTTAATTAATTTTTTTTCATTTAGTTTAGTTTTTTAATGTTAAATTTCTTTTTATTTAATTATCAGACTTTCATGCCACGTATCCCGGGCTTGACGGGTTAACCTGTCAATTTTTTTTTTCTATTTAGTTATTAAACTTTCATGACGCGAATCCCAGGTTTGACGGGTTAATTTGGTTTGAAGGGTTAACCCAATTAATTCAGATTTTTTTTCTTTTTCTTCATTAGTTTTTTTCTTCCTATTGGTTTTTATTCTTTGTTTTTTTTAATTAATCTATTTAATTATCACACTTTTATGACACGATCTTGTAGCCAAACCCACATTCAAGACTCTTGGGTCCGGTGTTGTAGCCAGACTCACTTAAACTTGAGTCATGTAAGTTTAATATTATTATTAATATTATAAACATTACTCTTGGGTCAAGCGTTGCAGCTAAATCAAAGGCTCTTAGGCATATCTTTGCAAAAAGACCCCACACTCTTAGATCTTAGCCTTTTTTGATATTTTTTATGCAAGAAAAAAAATTAACCCGTGGTGTATGCCTTTGTTTTTTTTTCTCTCTTTTTCTTTTTAAGCCTTTTACTGTGAATTGCACAATACAGTTCATAGTAAAAAAGCTGATGCCTTTAGTTTTTTTTTGTCTTTTTTTTTTAATTTAGTTTCTTAATATTAAATTTTTTCTATTTAATTATAAGATTTTCATGACATGGATCCCAGTTTCGACATTAATCTTTTTTTTTAATTTATTTTTTTAATAATAATTTATTTTTCTATTTAGTTATCACACTTTCATGACATGAATTCAAGGTTTGATGGGTTAACCTGGTTTGGCGGGTTAACCTGGTTGATTCAGATTTTTTTTCTTTTTCCTCATTAGTTTTGTTCTTCCAATTTCATCTTTTAATATTGTATGCAGTCCACAGTGAAAAAGCTAAAGCCTTTAGTTTTTTTTTTTTGCCTTTCATTGTGGACTGCACAGTGCAGTCGACGATAAAAAGGTTGATGCCTTCTTTTTTTCTTTTTAATTAATTTTTTAATTTAGTTTGTTAATATTAAATTTTTTTCTATTTAGTTATCAAACTTTCATGACACGTATCTCAGGTTTGACGGGTTAACCCAGTTAATTTAGATTTTTTTTTCTTTTTCTTCATTAGTTTTTTTCTTCTTATAAGTTTTTTTTCTTTTATTGTTTCTTTTTTTTTAATATTTTTTTTAATTTAGTTCATCAATATTAAATTTTTTTCTATTTAGTTATCAATTGATGCCTTTAGTTTTTCTTTTCTTTTTCTTTTTGTTTTTTTGCTGTTTTTATGCCTTTAACTGTGGACTGCACATTGTAGTCCACAGTGAAAAAGCTGATGTCTTTTTGTTTGTTTTTTTTTAATTAATTTTTTTCATTTAATTTAGTTTGTTAATGTTCAATTTTTTTTCTATTTAGTTATCAAATTTTCATGACACGGATCCCGGGTTTGACGGGTTAGCTCAGTTAATTTTGTGTTAACCCGTCAAATTTTTTTTTCTATTTAGTTATCAAACTTTCATGACATGAATCCAAGGTTTGACGGGTTAACCTGGTTTAAAGAGTTAATCCAATTAATTCAGTTTTTTTTCTTTTTCTTCATTAATTTTTTTCTTCCTTTTGGTTTTTTTTTTCTCTTTAATCAATCTATTTAATTATCACACTTTTATGATATGACCTTGCAGCCAGACCCACATCCAAGACTATTGGGTCTGGTATTGCAGTCAAACCGATTTAAACTTGAGTCATGCAAGTTTAATATTATTATTAATATTATAAATATTACTCTTGAGTCAGGCGTTGCAGCCACACCCAAGACTTTTGGGTGTAGTTTTGCAAAAAGACCTAATACTTTTAGATCTTAATTTTTTTTGATATTTTTTATGCAAAAACCATTGACCTGCGGCATCGCGCGGGTCATGTAACTAGTATTAACTATATTAACAGATATTGGAGAAGAACTTATCCAGGCAGGCATATTGCATGCCATATATACATGACATGATCATATACATTTATTTCAAGCATCGATAAATGTGTACATTTATCATATGGATGTTAACACGGTCCCTGCGCTCCTCAAATTACATATAATTTTGCAGTAGTTTGCAAGAAATATCAATGTGCCTATCAATTCTGAAGGTCCTACAATAAATGGAAACGAGTTGTCCCTCTCTCCATCTTAGTCCTACAACATTAATGGACGTGCCCGTATCATTGTATCTATGGCAAGTTAAAGCTAGCAGCTTTACGTCATAGAGCCAGAAGAAGAACGAATTACACACACACACACTTTCAGCATCGAAGGTCGAGTAAGTAGAGTGTTCTTTGTCAATTAGAGCAATATGGTGGGTGTGAAGGGTTTGGAGAGTGATTTAGAGGCCATGAGACAGTATTTTAGGAGTGGAAAGACCAAAGATGTAGCTTGGAGGCAATCCCAACTGAAAGGATTGCTCTCGTTTATTAAGGAAAAAGAGAAAGAGATCTCCAAGGCTTTAAAGGAAGATTTAGGGAAGCATCATGTTGAGGCATACAGAGACGAGGTATGTTGTTTCTTAATATGCTGCGATTTTGTTTTTTTTTTTTTCATCAGTGAACTGAAAATTTCATACAAGTTTCCTTTTTATTGTTAAATGCAAGCTAAAGACCGCCCTCCTATTATTCGATCTTTGCTTCGTTAGATTTTATCTGGTGGCTTTCCAGGTTTAAAGGTAGTAATGCTACAAATAAACAAATCATGGTACACAAATTTGTTACAACACTGTTAATTATTTTCTCGTGGTTGACCAATTATTTATTATGTCTAGAACTCACAGTTCACCATTTGTTATTTGATACACGGAATCATATATTTTCTTAAAAATAAGGGTTCCCCGAAAGTAAATGTAGGAATGTTTCTTGTCATAGGAGATGTTTTTGGTTCAGGAAAAAGGAAAATAAGATTTGTGATTTGGAAATCCAAAAAGACGTGGATTGTTTTCGCAGGTAGGGATATTGACAAAATCCATCAATTTTGCACTGCACGGATTAAAAGAATGGATGTCAAGCAAGAAGGTAAGCATTATTGCTCTCTTTCGGCAACAGATGATCCCTTGTAAATTGCTATAATTTCTTCTTTCCCACCAACGTCGGTACTCTCAAGGAATGATTTCATGTGGTGTGTTTACAAGTTGACCTTCATTTAAATTAATATTTGATGTTGTCAAATATCAAAGGCTCAACATTCAACAGTACCATGTTCTGTGTCTATGCATATAGATTCATGTTTCTGTGTGTAAAGTTACTAACTATATACAATGTTCGTTCATAATTGACGACAGGCCAAGTTGCCAAGAGTAGCCCTGTTATCATCCGCAGAATTGGTACCTGAACCTCTTGGTTTTGTCCTAATTATTTCATCATGGAATTTTCCTTTTGGTAAGCTATTTGTGACGTAACTGAGAAGAAGATTAAAAAAAAAGGACAGGCCTATTATGTCCTTGGATATTGTCTAAGATTGCTATGCTCAATGATCGATGTGTTATCACAAATATGCAGGACTATCCTTGGAACCAATGATAGGAGCAATAGCTGCAGGTAACACGATGGTTTTAAAACCTTCGGAATTAGCTCCTGCAAGTGCTTCTCTTCTAGCAAATGTTTTGCCAACTTACCTAGACAATTCAGCTGTCAAGGTTATCCAAGGAGGACCAGCTGTGGGTGAACGTCTCCTACAGCAGAAATGGGACAAGATCTTTTTTACAGGTGTACATACAGTTATAACACGAACACATATATATAAGCATATGAATTAGCATACATGTAGAGTGAATGTGAATGTCTGCATAAAATGCCATGTTTGTTTGTATACCATTAGAAAACTCATGACCAGCTTTTCGTTTCTATTGAAATGGACTAATATTACCTACACGGTTATGTTTCATTAACTATCTGATATTCATTTTCATGCTTCTTCCCCATCTTTTTCCTATAAATCTATCCTAGGAAGTGCACGAGTAGGACGAATAATTATGTCAGCAGCTGTGAACCATCTCACACCTGTTGCTCTAGAATTGGGAGGTAAATGCCCTGCTGTTGTGGATTCTGTATCATCTTCATGGGATACAAAGGTTGGTTTTTATCTAATTAAAATATGGAAATGCATCATGTTGTAATGAACACGGTTAATATGTAACGTAGTAGGAACTTACACTGCTGCTAAAATACAATCCCTGTTGGTTGCTAGGTGACTGTGAACAGAATTTTAGTGTCAAAATTTGGAGCCTGTGCTGGTCAAGCATGTATAGCAATTGATTATATCCTAGTGGAAAAAAGATTTGCTTCCACCTTGGTGAGCTTGTAGGGAAATATAGGTTTCTGAACTCACTTGAGCTTTTCTAGTACCGTCTTCTCTACAAGAGATCAGTTTTGAACTTGTGTCTACGGTGTTGTCAGGTGGAATTAATGAAAGTTATGATCAAGAAAATGTTTGGTGAAAACCCAAGAGAGACAAATACTGTTGCAAGAATAGTCAACGAACAACATTTCTTGAGATTGAAGAATCTTCTAAGCGACTCAGCCGTGCAAAATTCCATTGTCTATGGAGGTTCAATGGATGAAAAGAATCTGTATGATGCACTATTTATACTTTCTATATATTTTAAATGCTATGATATAGTTTTCTCCGCCCTTCTTTTCCATTATAAACATGCACTATTAGACTTAATTAATTATACCGTAGATTGTCTTGGTCTGTTCAATGGGTGTTTAGACAGCAACAGAAAATGAATTGTTATTACCCACGAATTATAATTCACTGTTCTTTACAAAATGCAATTTATCTGATTTTCTTGACCTTGATTTGATATGACTGACAAGTTATCTGGCCATATAGTCCTTCATACAATACAAGTATTGCTGCTAGCTATTGATAACATGTTTGTGGTAACCTCCATGCAGGTTCGTTGAGCCAACAATCCTGGTAGATCCTCCACTTGATGCAGCAATAATGACAGAAGAGATATTTGGTCCTTTGCTTCCCATAATCACAGTGAGCTACATACCAATCATCTCCTTTTATCTTTATACTTGTATTCTTCAAGAACTCCATCCAACAATAATCAAGAAAAGTACTAGCTAGAGTATTAACCACCAATTATTTTCATAATTAATCTTAGTTTATAATGATTAATTCAGTTTTGCTTCTACAGCTGGACAAGGTTGAGGACAGTATTGCTTTTATCAACTCAAAGCCTTAGCCACTTGGAATTTATGCCTTCACCAACAATGAAAAATTCAGGAGAAGAATGTTATCTGAAACATCGTCAGGAAGCTTGGTATTCAACGATGCAGTTATTCAGGTACTTCAATTCATCCAGTACCAGACTAATCTTTGTCGCACCCGACATCGCGGCGACCCACAACAAATAATCTTGATTGTGGAAAAAGAACAGATATCTTACATCTAGTTCTTTTAGGGAAATTGTCTCTTTTAAGGAGTCACCACTTAGTATTATGGTCACTAGGAACCCTAACTGGTCATCAGAGATTCTATGGCTCGGGATTGGTTACGTAAAAGGGAAGATATTATCACCCTTTAAACGTTCTGCCTGAGGCAGACTGCATTGCTGGTTTTGTCTTAAATTGCTAAATGTTTATTAGTTTATGCTGTGATAATTTACTTATAATATTCCTGACTCTGACGCCAGTGAATATTCACAAAAAAAAAAGTTTTTACGCATGCACATATTTTTTATTTTCTAGCTAAATAAAATAAAATATAACGAATAAAAATAATATAAATTTAAACCGATATTTTTATTCCCGACTCTGGCGTCAGTGAATAAACCAATAAATTTATATTATTTTTATTCATGCATACACATATTTTTCTATTTTTTACTTTTTTTTTACTTTTCTGTTTTTTATTTTTTTTATTTTTTGGGGCTGGGCCCAGCTCAGCCCACATGGGCTGGGCTAGACCCAGCCAGCCCAGCCGCTGGCCGGGCAACAGAGGACACGCGTGATGTAAATCACGCGTATATAATCAGGCGGAGAAGTTAACTCAGAATGCACTGAGTTATAATCTCAAAATGAACAGTAAATCGTGAATTAAAATGAAATGCAGAGAACGAAAAGTTTACTTACCTGGTAACTTTGAAAAAGAAAACGTAAGGGAAGACTGGCCTGCTGAACGCTTTTCTCCTTCTTTCTTCTTCGTTCTTGTTATTCTGTGAATGGTTTATTCCCGTGCTTCTGGTATTTTATCGATCTTATGTGCTCCCTCCGGTATGTTTCTGTTCGTTTATTGTTTGCGGCTGCAGAAGTTATGAAGGAACTCTGCCTTCCTTTTCCTCTGCTTTTTTTTAGTTCTGCCCTCTGTATAGTCTCCTTCAGTTAGCCCCTCAGTGTTTGTTCGTTCCTTCTCAAGCCATGACAGCAGTGGCTGCTGAAAAATGGAGTTTTTGGAGCTGCCACCCAAGAAATCGAGAGCGTCCCCTTTTGTTTTTCACTGTTGTTCGTTATTTACCTTTGTTTTCTCTTCAATCTCCCTTCTGTGATCTCTCTCTTTTTTTTTAGTTCTTCTCTGTTTTCTGCCGATTCTTTCCTTTTGTTTTCACTCCTTCGTTCCCCCGCTCTCTCTCATCTTCTGTGATGGGTTCTTTTCTGCTTATTTCTTCTTTGTTTTCTTGCTCTGTTTTTTTTTTGCTGCAGTCCTCCCAGTTTTTTTTTTCTTGTGATTCCCCCTCCGTGCTCTCTCATCTTCTCTGGCTTTATAGCCAGAGAATATCAACCATTTGAAACGGCTTCAAAGCCATTACTGCCAGAAACGGCTCCTGAGGAAGAAGGCGAAGAAGGCGATGAACAGCTTCTCAAAACGGTGCCGTTTGTGCTATGGGAATGACCATTTTCAATTTGGTCACTGAAGTTCTGAAATTGTGTAATCAAGCCCCTTTGTAAATTGTAATTGGACCCCTGTATCGGCGCGTTTTACAAACTAATCCTTGGACTTTAATCTGTTGCAATTTTGCCTCTAATTAACCCCAAACTTTGCTATTTCTTCAATTAAGTCCCTGATTTCATTAATTTAATTAAATCCAAGTCCAATTAAGTCCAAAAACTTATCAATTCTCCAATTAAATCCTTGATTGGATTAATTAAATTAATTTTCAAGCTTAATTAAGTCTCAAAACTTATCAATTCTCCAATTAAACCCCTAATTGGATTAATTAAATTAATTCTAAGCTCAATTAAGTCTCAAAACTTATTAATTCTTCAATTAAGCTCTTGATTGGATTAATTAGATTAATTCCAAAGTTTAATTAAACCCCAAAAACTTCCAATCATGTTGCCCTTAACCCAAATTTTAATTCATTCTTCATTTATTTTATTTTTACTTGTTTTTTCATCATTTTTTAGTAAATAAAATAATTAAAATAAAAATGTCAAAAATTGAGTTATGACAGTTGCCCCCTCTTTATAATATTTACTATGCAAAGATATTAGAAAATTTCATTTTCTTTTAGCTTTGTGTAGTAAATTTATAAAGAAAAGTAGATACAGAAAGAACTTTTGCTTTTTTTTTTTGAAAACTTCGAAAACAGTAGATTGACACACGACCTTTACAGAGAGATGTAGAAATCAAGAAACAAATCATTTGAAAGACGACCCATTTTTTGTTTTTTTGTTTTTTTTGTTTTTTTTTGTTTTAATGGATCAAATTGTTTTGGGCAACCTGCCCAATGATAAAGGAAAACGCGAAGAATTTCACGAGTGGTCTAATTGTTCCAGGCGACCTGCCCGATGAAGAATAAGACGCGAAAAGGGTTTCGCGAGTGGTCTAATTGTTCCAGGCGACCTGCCCGATAGGAAGAATAAAACGCGAAAAGGGTTTCACGAGTGGTCTAATTGTTCCAGGCGACCTGCCCGATGAAGAATAAAACGCGAAAAGGGTTTCGCGAGTGGTCTAATTGTTCCAGGTGACCTACCCGATGAAGAATAAGACGAAGATTTTTTTTTTTGGACAAATACAAAGAAACGGGTCTCATTGTAATGGGTGACCTACCCAAGTAAAAAAAGAAAGGGTCTCATTGTGATGAGTGACCTACCCAAGTAAAAAAGAGAAGGGAAAATGAGGGCTCGAAGGTGCACTCAAAAGGATGGTTGAGGGCTCGAAAGCGCGCTTGAAAGGAAGCGAGGGCTCAAAGGCATGCTTGAGAAAATGTGAGGGCTCAAAGGCGCGCTCGAAGAGAAAAGCAAGTGCTCAAAGGCACTCGAAGAGGAAAGCAAGTGCTCAAAGGCACTTGAAGAGGAAAGCGAGGGCTCAAAGGTGCGCTCGAAGAGAAAAGCAAGTGCTCAAAGGCACTCGAAGAGGAAAGCAAGTGCTCAAAGGCACTTGAGGAGGAAAGCGAGGGCTCAAAGGCGCGCTCAAAGAGAAAAGCAAGTGCTCAAAGGCACTCGAAAAGAAAAGCAAGGGCTTAAAGGCGCACTTGAAATGAGATAAGGGCTTGAAAGCGCTCTAAAAATGATGATCAAAGGCTCGAAGGCGCATTCGAAGGAGGTGGAAAAACATAGAGATTTTTCAGATGGCCTATTTCTCATGGGCGGCCTGCCTAGATTAAAAAATTCTCAGCAATTTCGATCTTTGGCCATTTCAAGTTGGGCTTCCACTTGATGGATTCCGTTGGAATTTTCTCATCTGAAATTTGCAAAACTCATAGTCCAATGTCTCAAAGTTTAGATGATATGCATGCATCTTTACCTGTTTTGAAATATAGGCCTCCATTCTTCTTAGTCTTCTTGTTGCTTGACTGATGAGGACTTGCTACCTCTAATTTGAGTCCTCTTTGTCACTTGGCTTCTAGCCTATTCGAATTGGCCCGTGTAAGTCTATTTCCAGATTTTTTTACACAACTCAGCCTCTGTGGTGCCCATCGTGACCCACTTGGTTGATAAAGATTTTCTAACTCGTCAAATAATTTAAGAGGACCACTCATTTCTTGTACCAAAATCCATCACTATTATAATACTAGGGGTATTCAACGATGCAGTTATTCAGGTACTTCGATTCATCCAGTACCAGACTAATCTTAATTCTCGTTTCATTTTTTTTTTAATTTCTTGATTACAACAGAGAGAAAACGTAGCCAGTTTTCTCTTAAATAAAAATTTCCCATTCCTTTTATGTTCTTAACTCTTAAATGCAAATGCAGTATGCAGCTGATACCTTACCATTTGGAGGGATTGGAGAAAGTGGGCTTGGCAAGTATCATGGGAAATTCTCATTCGACACGTTCAGCCACTACAAGGCAGTGACAAGAAGAAGCTTCCTAACTGATTTTTGGTTCAGATTTCCTCCATGGAATGATTACAAGCTGTTGCTTTTGGAAGCGACTTACAATTATGACTATCTTGGAATGCTCCTGGTCATTCTTGGCTTAAAGAGGCGAAGATAGACAGGACTCCGATGGCATGTAGCAGTTCTGTTGCCTCAATATTGAGTTTCCCTGGATGAATCTGCACAGCCAAAATCAGCAATAATGACTCCGGAATAGAGTCAATGAACCTTTTCCGATTATATATATTAATTCTCGTAATGTGTATTGTATCTAAGTACAAGACTCTTTTGTTCGATTGGTGCAAATTTTCTTTGTATCTTGTTCACAAATCTAGCCATTTGTAATAATGACCCAACTCCTATAAAACCAGAATCTAGTCCAAGATGATGCTGGAGATTGTTTTAGATGCTGAGAAATTGTGTTACAAATTCCATTTCTTTTGGTTGAAAAATAACACAAAGAACTGAGCAGCTAGTCCATGCATTGCCACATCCTAAGTACCTAGCTATTCTCCAGAGCCCAGACAGGCAATCCATTTAATTCCAGTGTTAACAAGTACTACATGTCTGCTTCCTAGACCACTTAAAAGTTTGGTCTATATATTAATTCCAGTGTTATCTTCATTTTTTTTTCTTATGAAATTTCTTTCTTCACATCTCCTTCTTCATTTTCAGCCATTTCTCAAATCCCATGAACACTGGACCCTCCATTTCGCGACCTGAAGTCCGGGTTCATGACCAACAACATAGGAATGGTATTGTAACGACATCTTATCTGTACTAAACCTCAGAATGAACATATTAAAAGGACATATCAAAAGAGCAAGTTATTTAAAAATACACAGCATTTCAAAATCTTTCAAACTATTATTTTATTTAAAACTAATGAAACCAAATGATAGTTCAAAACTTCTAATCAGTAATTAAAACAAAAACAATAATTCATAATACTTATTATATTGTCAAAATCCAAACTTAATTAAAACAAGGTAATAGTAGAGCGTCTAAGACATCGAATCAAAGTTAAAAGGAAAGCATCAAGAAACAAGTAATTGAGTAAGGCATATTAACCAAAACTGAAGAAGTAAGAACACTCAACAAAGTCCACGTGCTAACAAAAACTAAGAACATGAAATAGTATTAAAAATGAGGGATGAGTTCAACCAACTCAATGAGAGAATAATATTTAATATATAATTTTAGATACATATACATAATAAACATATTATTATAAAGTAGTGGAATATATATCAGAGATCAGATGACACTCGAATATGACTACTATGGGAGGATCAGTCATTATAGACTAATGCCTCTCTCACCAGCTAGGTATATAAATTATTATGTGTACATACACTAACTACTCTTCATTAGCATATATAGTTACTTACAAGTCTTATATCAAGATATAATAGATATTTGTATAATTATCAAAGCAATGTATATCATATTAAGGCCATGTTTGTTTCCCGGAAAGTGGTTTCCGGGAAACCACTTTCCAAACTTTCTTGTGTTTGTTTGTCATTAGGAAAGTTGGTCAAAGGAAAACACTTTCCAGTCAAAGAAAAATTAGGCTTGGTTTTCAGGAAAGTGTTTTCCTGTAAAATTTGGGCGGAAAACACTTTCCGGAAGTTGTGAAAAATTTAAAAATGTCATATTATTTGCTGATTATATCAAATTTAACCCTCAAACTTTTGATTGCTATATATATATATATATATATATATATATATATATATATATATATATATTGTTTTGAATATTTATTTTTCAATTTCATCTCTTAAAATTTAATTTTTATATTAACTTTGGTCCTCATTTTTATAATTGTTATTTGCTTTTCCCTTATCATTTTCTTATTGAAATTTTTTATCTATCAAATTTGGTCATTATTATTTTGATTGTTACTTATTTTATTTAAAATAATTTATGAAATGTTAATTATTATTATTATTTTAATTTCTTCATCTTTCATTTTTTTTATTTTTTAGATTTGATTTCTATTATTTTGATTATTATTTATTTTATTTGAGATAATTTATGAAATTATATTTTTTTTCCAATTTCATCCTTATTCAACTTTTTAATTTGTAAGATTTTTTTCTTATTATTTTAATAAACTTGAGAAAATAAAACATTAATAAATTATTTTCCAGCTCATTTTCTATGACATAACCAAACACTGGAAAATGTTTTCCAACTTATTTTCCATTATATTACCAAACATCGGAAAATAAATTAATCACTTTCCTGGAATTCACTTTCTCGGAATTCACTTTTAAAGAAACACTACTTTCCAGTAAATAAACGAAGGCCTAAATAGAATTTAGTTCGACAGAATGTGAGTGCAAATTAAAGAATAGATGAGTACTCAAAAAGTAAAGCAACATATATAAATATTCAATAAATTAACTAGTTGCACTTATCATATAATCAACATACATATTTATTTATATTACATACATATTAAAAATTATCCCACTTACCTAAAAAATATAGAAGTAAAAGAAATATTAAATAAAAGACCTAAAACTCCTATTGAGGATCGTTTAAAGTACCTACAACGAATATACAAAATATACTAAAAAAAAACACAAATAAAAGACTCTAATGCATAAAAGAAAACTAGGTTTAAGGACTAAAATAACAATTTTTAAAAATTAAAGATCAAAACATAATTTTACCTGAATTGGATGACCGGACTGCAAATGTTAGACATACATAACCATATTGAAATTTCATCCATAATCCATCCTCAAATTTTTCCAGAATCTCAATTTACATTCCAAGGATCAAATTGTAATTTTTCAAAGTTCAGTGACTAAACTGTAAATCTCTAAAATGAGGGGACTAAACTAAAAATTACACAAATCAATTATCAAAATGATATTCATCATCCTTAACCTCTTAAGAATATTTCCAAGAATTCCAAAATACGTTTCGGGGGTCAAATTATAATTTTTCAAAGTTTAGGGACTAAATTGTAATTTTCATAAATCAAGACCAATATAAAATTTCATCAGCTTCAACCTTAATACCATTCTGACCAGATTTGCCAGCTAATGCTGTATTGACAACCCTATGAATGTGTCCTAGCCAAGTTAGGAAGTCTCACAAGCTAATATTCGGATCTTTCATCTTTTAAAACTACATTTTCTGCATACAATAGTAACAGTCAACTGTGGACATTATGAAAACTTAGCTGTAGCGGGAGGGAACTTCAATATATTATGGTTACTGTTAAAACATATCTGATCAACTGGAACCCGTGCCCTGTGTTTCCTAGCAGCCGCTTTTTGTTGCTCCGACTGTGTTTTATATAAATGCCCTCTATCTTGATGCATGGTTCAAGACACATTTGTGTGATGTTTCTGAAAGCTGCTTCTATATGCAGTTGGCAATGGCTGTTTGCCTGTTTCATGTATTTGTACAAGCAACGCAGAAGCATTTCCTGGTTGTTGGGATATCCTCTTGAAAGTCCCTCAAGTCATCCTGCATCGTTTTCTTTCCTTTTCTTTTTAAAGAGAAAGCACTGCAACTTTTTCAGCTAGTTGTCTTTTGATACCTTCTTGGTTGAAATAGATCCAAGCTATATTCATTTTTTTTCGGTTTTTTCCGTGAACTTCTTGCGCATCATCTTTGTATAATCAATTTAAGGAAACCAAGGATTAACTGAAATAAGCACAAGCTTCTCTTCCTTGACAGAATTCAGATATAGTATTTACAGTCTGAAAATGTTAAAACTCATGTAACAGAGTCCATTCTTACCATTTCCAGCTGTGATTAGATACATTTGTACATCTTATGTATACATAGGACGACTAGAAAAACATAGGCTGTTGTTTTCAACATCATGCTTGACCCCCTCCTAGTAAATGCGTATTAACTTTCTAACATCATGATGACAAAGTAATCCAAAATTAGTTTCTTGATATTTGTCTGTTTTATACGCGCCATATCATCATTTTCTTATCCTTTCCCCTTCTCCTTCCATCTTTTTCCTTGGGCATGAAAGCTATCGTAAAATTAAAGACTTTTCTCCCCTGCTTGGAAATATATCATTTAACTCGAAAATTATCATTCTGCACTTGCTGACCAGGTTCTGTTATCCTCAGTAACAGCGCTATTAAGATTATGCTTGATGGAACTGTAGAACATTTAAAATTTATCATTACACATGCAAGCCCTAACGGGCCCTGAGGCCTGAACCATACAGTTTTGGCTCACCCTTCCCAATTCATTTAAAACAGACAGTATGGAAGGCACAAGATATCACAGGGGTAAGAATGTGGAATGCCAGATTCATCCTAAACCAGCACTATGACCATCCCAAGCTCTAACAATATTGAATCATGCGGGAGAAGCAAAAAGGTTTAAAATGGCCAAACTGGACAAGATCAAGAAGTTCTAATATCATCATGGAGAGCAACTGTTTAAGCCAATTTAACACATCATTGTATGCATATAATGATGGATCATGTGTGGCCCCATAAGCATATGCATCATAACCTTGTCCATAACCATAATCAGCATTCCATGGATCTACTTGTATAGCAAATTAAGAATAATGATTTGAAAAGCATGTTAAAGTCAAAGACTGCCAATAAATACAAGACTAGATAGTCTCTTCCATAATGACTTCAACCCATGCTGATGTTTTGACTTCAACTTTCTTTAGATAGACGAGACATTGATTAAAATTCAAAACAGGCCATTAATGATTAATTCACAGATTAAACAAATAAATATTGACACGATACTTTCTTCATGGTATCGAGCTGGATGTTGGAAATTAAACAATTGTGTTGTTTTTATGGATGTGAAAGAAGCATAGCATGATGAGGTGTGTACATAGTCAAACATTCTCAAAGCTGGAAGTGAAACCTACATGTTTCCTGCCCCAAGAAATGCACACCAGTTGTTGACCAATCACATGCCCTTGCATCCTGTGTATTGCTTCTCCAGCTGATGTCCTATGCAGAAAGCACTGAAAAAGGTCAGAAACTATTACATAGCAGGAGTTATATTACAAGGAATTACTATTTACGTGCTCAAAAAACCATTTCAATCCAAAAACTTCCGAGTGACCTAGAATGGTTTCGTATTTCTCTCTTACACACCTAGCCCACAAAAATCCTATTCCCCGGCATCCTTTGATGACTTCTTCAGACAGTTTCCTATATAGATAAAATTGGTATTTGGAGAAACCTTGACAGTAATAAGGGGTACCCCATTTTACTATCCTCACAATAATACTGTCTGCCTCCCTCGTCCTTGTTACTTGTGATTCTCCTTTACTCTGACTAATATGAGAAGTGAAGGGCTAACCCATACGACAGTGTTGCCGAATAGAAATGATCTTGAACCAACATTCTAACTCAACCACCAAATGCTTAATCAAAAGGACAAATGAAAATGCCATGATGCAGCAATATTGCTACTTCTATGACATATTATCTAAGGACAATAGTGTAGCAAGAGAAAATGTTTACAGTACTATACTAACAAACCTAGTTGCAAGCTGTACAAAACCACATCCTCTGCCAGCAGGAATCTTGACAGAGGCAATCTCCCCAAGCTGCAGAAATTAAGGCTTGCCTCAAGTTCTCTTCTGTGACAATAGGATCCAAGTTACCAACAAAGATATGCAATATGAAAAGATAGTCAGAGAAATACACAAGAAACAATCAGCAAAAAACTGAAGTCTGCCTAACTTATTGTGGAATTAGTAACGTCACTATCTGCTGAAACCACTTGGACTGGTGCAGTGTATGCAGGAGCTGGATAAAAGGCTGCAGAAACCGACTGAAGATGAGAGTGATGCACTTGAATGCCAAAAGTGCAAGCTGTTAATTGCTGGGTATGGCCATGAATGCTTAGTATTATTTAACTTGCAGAAACCTCGTACATTTTCCTAAGGTGTAAGTTGTTTTAAACCATAATTTCCAGGACGCAGTTTCACTTTAAATGGGATATAAAAATGCTTCATTCAAAGGGTAAACAAGTTGTTACTAGCACCGATCACGACCTATACGGTGGAGAAAAAAAACTCTTCAACATAGCTCTGTCAAGGTAAAATTAAGAAAAAAGAAAAAAAAATTAAAATTTTAAAAAACACGGATTAACCTACGTTTCCAAACAATTTCTTACTAATAGTAATCATTCTGTCTTTTCCACCACCACTTTAGATTTTAGATTGTGGGTTGGGAAAAAAAAAAAAAGAATTTTAGAGCGATAAGAAGAAAAAGCTTGAAATTGATACTCCATAATCGATCCCTACTGGAGAAGAGGTACACCACTGCTACCTTCGCTGCTTTCCTTAGTCTTGATTTTTTTCTTTTAAAAGCAATGAATAACATTATCTCAGAGGGTAATAATCTTTTCACTAAGGTTAATTGTTGCATGAAGAGTGCTATTTCGCCAATATTTTTTTATTATTGTGTTAATTCATTATTTTTTAAAAAAACCAATGATATTTTTTAAAAAAATAAGAAATTCATGGGTGATAATTAATGTATTTTTTTTTATTAAAAGATGCACGAAAAAAGGTGAAACTACTAATCACAATCGAAATGTGACATTGCTAATAATTTTTCTTCTTCGAGAAATTAAATTTTTATGAAGGACTTGGAAGAAAAATTATTTATATACAGAGGGAGAGAGAGGGAGAGAGGGAGAGCTGGCTTTGTACTGGGAGAATGTTATAATTTGAGAGCTAAAATATAAAAATGCTGGCAACAGCGAAGAAAGTCTCCCTCCCATCCCACTCCATGCAACTGCGTCGAAATCGGTATCTCCTTCAAACACAAACAGCATATTTTGTTTTTCATGTTTTATCTCACCTTCTTTTCCTTCTCTTTTTCGCTCCATCACTGCGTTGGCATTGCATATTGCAGGCTTGGTGAGGTATATTAATGGCGTGGCCAGCTGTACTCGTTATTGTCCCTGTTGGAATCATTTTCATACTCTCTGGTCTCATTGTTAATCTCATCCAGGTCATTCATTATTAATCACCCTTTACTTTCTTGGTTTCTTTGTCGTTAGTTATGCTTCTTGGTTTTTATTTGGATGTTTCTTTGATGCTTTCTTGTCTTTCTGGGATTTATCAAGTTTGCGTTACTTGGGAATTTGTCAATACTGGAGAAGTTTGGATCTAAATAATGTGTATCACCCCAATTGAGTCAAACGGCAATATATGCCTTAGCAAGTTAAATGTGTCTTCTGGGAATGACGCATAATCAATTAAGGATATAAACCTGTGATCTTTGATGACTCTGGGTCACGCACCTGTAATTTTCTTGTTTCTGATTGTTCAATATCTAAATCTAGTTCATCCAAGGAAAATGCCTTTCTTCCGTGTTTGATTGGCTCTGATTATTCTACCCATTATTGCAGTATACGATTTTGGTTTCAGAACTTTATTAAGAAGAGTCGTATGAACCCATTGGCAATGAAACATACGATCTCTGGTCTGGGATTTTTTCTGTACTGCCTAAATCAGCAAAAACAAAATAAGATCTTGCAGATCTTGTAATGAGGTGAATGAATATCTTGTATAGGTGACTTGTTTTGTTTGGCCTAATGGTATCTTTCTAATGACTCTGTCTATTTACTAAGGTTATATGGGTTTTGTTCCATTTCATAATATATGTCTCTAGTTATCTCCCCTTAAATTCCAATGCTTTTCTGTTTATTTGAAAAACAGGGATCCTTAGTCTTGAATATGACTGTCAATCATGGGTTTAGTTTTTCACTTCTTTATGAAATTTTTATCATGGTCTATGTTTCTCTATTTTATTTTCCTTCTCAAGCTCCTGACCTCCAAACACCACCGTCACGAGTCAGGGGAAAATAAAAACATAAATAAGAAACACAATTTTTGTTTTTTTCCCCCGTTAAATTAAAGCTATGAATGATATCTTTTAACCTTTTGCTATCGTAATCTATTTCTTGCTTTTACTCATATCTTGCACTTCGCAGGCAGTTCTTTTCATCCTTGTTCGTCCCGTGTCCAAGAGTCTGCACAGAAGGATCAACAAAATAGTTGCAGAATTGCTTTGGTTGGAGCTCATAGTGCTCGTTGATTGGTGGGCAAATCTGAAGGTGCTTAAATTCTTCTTTAAATTGCTTTTTATGGTGTTAAGCTTTTGATTCTCATCTTATCTGACAGTTATTCATAGATCATCCATACAATAAGTTCCAAGAAAACCTCCTTAATTTCTAGAGTCAGGAACTCATGTCATTGATATGAGTATCCCCATTAGAATCCGCACCACCACCACTTACCCACAGAAAAAATAAACAAAATAAAATAAAATGAAGAAAAGAAAAGAAAGAGAGGATTTTCAACATGTAATGTGCATTAGCTCCGGCATTTTTTTTAATGCAATGCCCTTGATGCTCTTGAAGTCATTAGAGAATAGAAGGCATGCACCTCTGGGATGAAAGTTCCTTTTTTTTTGCATTTCTTTATTTTCTTATTCTGCGAATAATTTGTGGGAGTTAATATTTTATTATCGTTCAAATTTTCTTATGTACTCCATTGCCACCTACTTTATTGATGGCTTGGAAAATTTGCAATTGAGTGCTTACGGATTGTTCTATATGTAACCATGAATCTGCAGTTTTTTCCCCGACTTGCCTGATGAGTTTCCCCCTTTGTGGTCTAACTAGTTAGAACTTCTCAATGCAGATTGAAGTGTATGCAGATGATGAAACTTTTGAATTGCTAGGTGTAACCCTGAGGTTTCTCTTCCTTTTTCCTTTCCATAGTATAATCTTAACTTTTAACCCATGTTCAGAATTATTTTTTATTGAGAACTTTCCAGGTAAAGAACATGCTCTTGTCATTAGCAATCACAACAGTGACCTTGATTGGCTTGTCGGATGGATCTTAGCTCAGGTGCTGAATTCTGCTTGAAGCAATTAGATAAAACTTGTATTCTTTGCATGTATGAGTGAAATAGTGACTCCTGTCCGTTGCTTTCTGGAGACCAACAGGCATACTTATCAATATTCTGTCTCTTTCCACCAACATTTATACTTCTGGCCGCTACTATGAATGGTTGATTTGCATGTCCATCAAGTCTATAAATATGGTAATCTAAATCTTCTAGGAAGAAATAAATTGGCTTATCTGTCGGAGGATTCATAATTTTCCACGTAACTTCTTTTCTGCTCTCCTGAAATAATTTGCTCTCAAATAAAATGATCTGGTGTCACAAAACCTTTCTTTTGTCTTGAAAGGGTTGTAATGCTGGCCAAGAATGATTTCAGTGGTAAAGTTTCCAAATACAGGGATAGCTTTCAGGAACAGTATGGTCAGAGTATTGTATAATTAACAGCATTGTGTGTGGATATCTTTGTGACCGTGATTATAGTGATTTATTATGCCTTGTTTAAAGTATTCTAGTAAGACATTTGGGATTCTTTAAGTTTCATCGGATGCTTTTCTTTTTTCTAACTTTTACCCTTTCTTATTGAATATGAACTCTTAACAGCGCTCAGGTTGCCTTGGCAGTGCACTGGCTGTCATGAAGAAAGAAGCTAAAGTCCTGCCTGTGAGTTTTCAATTGAACCAGCATTCCTTCATTCTCTTTGATATGAGATGATTCCTTGTAATAATATTACTATAATAACTAAGAGAAAACAATCTATCTCAGTTGCTGAAATTTGTTAGCAGTCAGGGCAGTTGACACTAGAGTTTTTAAAGCCATTGTCTGCATTTAGAAAAGGTGGTTTCGTTGAATTCTCCATTCTATATAATTTGTGTGCACAGAAAACTGTTATGGCTGTTAAATTCAAACATATTAGTTTTATGTTGATTGTGCTTTGCTAATTGGAATAATGGAAAGACATTTTTTTTTTTTTTGATAAGGAGAAACAAATTTTTAAGTCTGGTCATTTCAGTATTCCGAACCTTAGAAAAACTACAGAGGGGTCGTGACTTCTGCAGTTTCATTGATCCCACTTAAGTCCTTTTCCTAAGTGAAAGTTTTGAATGCTGTTTCTCTTCTTCTTCTTCTTTTGGAAACTGAAACACCAAAATATTGCTTGATTTTATGGCATTTTGTTTTCAGAGTAGTGTTTTGGTGTATTTGCTTGGACGGGAATGCAAGGATTTTTAGTAGTTGTTTCACGTCTAAAAATAGGCTAGTATTTTTACGAAATAGTCAAACACAAACAATTATAACGAAATAGGCTAGTATATGCATAATTTGGCTTTATGCTTCAGAGGCCTTCGAGGGTGTTTCTTTAGCTGACAAGATCACTTATTCCCCAAACTCAATTTGTAAATAATTTGTTCTATCAATGATGTTTCTTCTTTTTACCAAATACTTCCTTGCCTGTATCTGTATAGCCAAACAGAAGTGATTTTCCCTCATTGATATGTTTTGCAACTCGGTGATGTTCTGACTTGTGGCTTGCTAACACACTCACATCAGGTGGGGGGATAACTAATTGTGTCAAATTAATACAATAGGAATAGAAGTCTTGACTCTGCTCTGCTTGGGCCTCAAAGCCATGGGTCTCCTCTCCCATTCCTTAATTTAAACACTGATGTGCATGCGTTATTTATTTATTAACTCATAATCATCATCTATGATCAAGATTGAGGCATTATTTTTTCCTATAGAAGTTTTGAAATGACCAAATATTTGAGCAGTTCTCTAGGAAACCGTTCCCTTCTTTCTATTGCATCCCAACTTTTTAGGTTGAATTGAATTTTCATTCATCTTAATTGACACAGATTATTGGCTGGTCAATGTGGTTTTCTGATTATGTGTTTCTGGAAAGAAGCTGGGGTAAGGATGAAAGAATATTGCAGGTACGGATATTGCAATGGATGTCACATGAATTTCATATAATTTCTCGGTTTTTCTTATTTATATCATATGAGATTTGGCATTGCAGTCAGGTTTTGAACGGCTAGCAGATTTTCCGATGCCTTTTTGGCTGGCTCTTTTTGTGGAGGGAACTCGCTTCACACAGGCTAAACTTCTAGCGGCACAGGAATTTGCTGCTTCCAGAGGAATTCCTGTTCCTAGAAATGTTTTGATTCCACGTACCAAGGTGAATAATAGTTGAGCATTTTGTCAAGTGAAGTAGCGGTTTGCACTTTTCAGATTGCATGTCATAATAGTAGATCCTTCAAGCCAAGCTTGTAGAGTCGCATTTAGTATTTACCTCCTGTTTGCATCTTCCTGCAGAAATCTAGAAATGATCCAAAAGTTAGCAAGTGCTTTGATTTTTCTTTTTTTGAAAGTAAAACCACCACTTCTAGTCAAACCCAGAATCTGTGGTCTGTCGCCAATCTGTTCATTGCTTAAGAAAATTATAGTCAAGACATGCATAGCAGACTGATATTGCCATGTATAATTTGAGGTTTCAGTCAAGTATCCACTTATAATTGAGTTGTGTTGCTTTCAGGGTTTCGTGTCAGCAGTAACTCATTTGCGTTCATTTGTTCCAGCAATTTATGATGCAACAGTGGCTGTTGCGAATAGTCAGCCTGCACCAACATTCCTAAGAATATTCAGGGGTCAATCCTCTGTGGTAGGCTAACAAAACCATAATAAATAATAATACTGGGCAAATAGAATGTTTCTTGTGCTTTGCATTTTGCATACAACAACACTAAAAAAAGGTCTAACAAATTTCTGAATTATAAACTTCCAAAGTTGCCTTCAGATTTTTTAGTCATTACTGGGTTTTTCAGTTTCATAAAATATTCTGGGAAATATTTACTTGTGCTTCAACTTGTCATTGAAATGAGTGATCTCCATATTTTCTTCAAAATATGTGCTAATGATTTAGATTGAAAAACAATCGCAGACTGTTGGAATGATTGGATTCTGCTGTCTTGAATTTAGAATTGTTTCCTTTGGAGCATCAAAATTTCTAGCATGTCTAGCTAGACTGGGCTGGATAAGAATATCCAGCCAAGCTGGTACATGCATTTATTTTCAAACATGATGTGCAATAACTTAACCTGCAGCTGTAGGGTCATCTAAGATGGATTATCAATAAAGCCGCTAGGAATGCCAAACTAACCTAAGATGCTCCAAACCAAGTGAAGGAATAATTACTGGCCAGACTACCCTGTAACCACTCTGGACACCTCAAGCTGGATCCAACAGAATGCTGAATTTGCCATTGGATCCCCTCTATTAAAGCAACATGATCAAACATAATTCTGGGCACATGCCTATTATACAAAGCCTATTGGTGATAGCTAGGATTAGTTGTCTAACACACACACATGTACATATTAATTATTGAGGAGAATACAAGACAACTACTACAAGATTATAGCTCGCAGCAATTTCTCTCCCTTTCCCTATTACCCTCTGTGTTTCATTCTTGAATCATGATAGTGGCTAATTTGTGGTCCCTTTCTTACAGATAAAGGTGCTTTTGGAGCGACATTCAATGCAGGAACTTCCAGAAACAGCCGATGGAATAGCTCAATGGTGCAAAGATGCATTTGTGACCAAGGTATGGAAGTTAATTGCAATTATATGTTTTTCTCATCTAAAAGTTGAGAATTGAAACATGTTTTCCACTGAAGGATTAATGCTATATTACTGTGTGATTTTCATAAAAGAAAAAGCTACAGCAAAACATTTCCATATGCTTTATCATTTAGAGGTTGCTTATCAGCTAATTTGATTTCATTTTTCTTGTTAAATTTTTAATTTAACACCACCCGAATACAATCAGCCGGGCATGATTTGGGTTTCCCATACAACTTCTCATTTCATAATGCACACTTGGTTGAAATCATCTTTTTGAAACGCAAAGCAAGGAGCACCGAATGCTAATAAATAATTTTTAGCTATCAAGAGAAAATAGATGGTGGGAAATCATTTTATTGAATGGAGACTTGTTTTGCAACTAAAGTTGTCCCAGGAAATGGTGTCGGGGAACTTCATACACTCCCATTTCACAGCTTGAAAACAACCACCTTAAATTTGAATCCACTGCATTTCCTGCTCAAGTTGACTTTGTACATTACTCGACTTTGTACATTACTCCAAGTGTTCCCATGCCACTAAGGAGATATACCAGACACTTTTCACTTCCCTTGTCATAGATGTAACTGGATGTTCAAGTTTCCAATTTTTTTTTTTTTTTATCAAAACAGGATGCTGTGTTGGAGAAATATTTTTCCAAGGACATCTTCAGTTTTAAGAAACTTCAAGACATTGGCCGACCTAAAAAGTCTTTGTTTGTAAGAAGATGCTACAATAATGTAGTTTTATTTAGCTGCAGCTTTCATTTTTCTCTGTTTCTCATCTGTTCATGTTGTTTTATCTGAACAGGTTATGATTTTCTGGTCAAGTCTGCTTGCCTATGCCACTGTCAGGTTATTCCAATGGCTGTCATTATTCCTAGCCTCATGGGAAGTCATTGCATTTTCAATTGCTTTCTTGTTCCTCGTGACAATTATTATGCAAATTCTTATTCAATCATCGGAGTCAGAGCGCTCTACGCCTGCAACCAATTTCACATTATCGGAAGGAACGACGCAGAGGCTCCTTCCAAGATAATTGTTGGATGTGGAGCCTCTCACTGAAAAATAATAATGAAAGAAAACAAAGACGGGAAAAGTGATTTCATCTGCTCAGAAATGATCTGTTGCCGTGTATGATAACTTGATTATGGACTTGGTAAGAAATAATTTATAGTGTTCTTTGTATATAACTGTTTTCTTGTATTTGTAAAACTCTGGCTTGTTCTTATATAGTTTGATTCCTTCATCTTTGCTTTTATCAATGAGGAGAATGCGTTGGTGAATATCAATCTCCACGTAATCCAAGCTTTTTTAGGCATTTACTTTCCCTATAAATGCACACAAGGAGTCGTCAACTGTTGGTAAAATTATATTAACCAAAAAAACTAAATTTCTAAATTTCCTGAAGAAGTTACTGTTGAACAAGACACATATTATTATTCTTTGTAATAGTATAATTATAAATTTACCCTAAAAAAACCCATTGAACTAGGTTATAGAGACAATGTTTTCTTTTCACCATAACAAAAATTGTCTTTAAAATATTATATAGAGTTGGGTTTTTTTTTTTTTTTTTTCATAGTAAAATTACTACTTTAGTCGTGGAATAAAAATATATAATGCTTTTCACTCAGGAGTGTTTTAGTCATTTCATATATTTCAAAATAGTATAATTATTTTGATGTTGTTGGAAACAAAAACTATATAACTGTTTTATAAGCCTTTTTTTTTTGTTATTTTATATGGTTTTTTTTTTATCATTTTACATTAATTTTATTGTGATTCACATATAATAATATTACTTTTAGAGGTTGCTTAGGGATATTATAGTAATTCACATATAACAAATATTTTTTTAAAAAATTTATTCATGTGGACAACCTCTGCATCGTATATTTAGACAACGTGTGCGGGTAAAATACGGTTTAGATTGAATACTCAATTTGAAATAATGGGGTAAATATGCAAATAATAAGAATTTGGGTATATAAATACTCAATTTCTTCTCTCATGGTCGGCAGTTCTTCATGCTAAAGAGGGGAGGCAAGAAGGCCGGCGCCATTGTTACTGTACCTCTTTTCATTTTTAATTTTGAAACTTTTACAAGACTTATAATTTTTCTCAATAAACCTTTTTGAATGCGACGTCGATATATCTATAACACTAATATTTAGCGTTTAATATGATCAAATTCTCATGTATTTCTAGCATAACTACTATCATTACTAATAATATTTCTAAATTCAAATAAAAATTTATTTATATTGTATGAATAAATAAGATGCATAATATAATGTCAATAAAATTTTTATTTGGAGCACTATACTAACTCTTAGAATGATAATATTAGCATTACAGAAATGTAAATATCGTGCATTAAAGTTAAGGGGTAATGCCTCTGCCCTAGGTATGCATGCCTGCCTAGCTTCACATTCACTCTCCATAACAACAACCTTGCAGCTGATTGGTTACTTTCAAGATGTTTTATAAATTATATAATCATTTAAGTTGATTTTTTTCTTGTATATTCAAATATTTTCTAATTAATTTGTAGAGATGGTAATTTGCCTTCCATATACATTAATTGTCTGTGTTTTCTTTTTCAGGTTCAAGTTCAACTCTTTCCATGTCCACTTGAAAGCTTGTTTGTGAAGTCATAGGGAAAGCTTGTCGACATCTGTTACTTCTGATATTATGGTTACTACAGCAGATCTTCTTGCTGTTCCATTTATTCACTTAATAGGCTAAGTCTCTCGTTAATGAAAAGCTCGTGTTAAGATAGATTTTAACAATGCTTTCAAACTTTACCTCCCCATTTTGGTTCTTTGGTGATTGGAAGGGTCATCCAAATGTAATGGCCGTACACTCATCTAAAGCCGTTGACGACCCTCCATTTTTCCTGGCTTCAGCTGTCTTTTTTGCCATCAAAATTTCTTAAAGCCAGACTTTCACCAAGCTTGATGAAAGAATTTGACGCTGACAGTTTAACTCTAGTTGTGTATTAAGAAAATCAAACATGGTTTAAAGTTTAAAACGAGATGTATATTAATTAATTATGGAAAATAATATTAATAATAACCAGACTTTGACGGCTTCTGGGATACTACAACAGTTTTCTTCCCCGGTTGCCACTGCAATTGTTAAACAAAGACTTCATATGTTAAAGAAATTGTCTTATGTTATTTACTGGCAACGAAATAGAGTTTTCCTTTCCCATTTGAGTTGCTTGACCTTTATTAGGGTTTGGAAATTTCAATTGGTAAAAGGGGAAGAAAATCACCACCAGATTCTAAATCATAATAATTTACGAAAGATAATTTTCATTGGTGTACTCGATCAGTTTGACTGTGATTCATTCTTGCTCACTACTTCTAGGTTTAATGCTTCTGTTCTCATTTGGAATTGGGTTAAAATCAAATTCTGAACGGTAGAATAGAGGATTTGGAATGAATTGGTAGGGCAACCGTATAAAGAAGGGGAGAAAATGATGCATTTGTTTTCTTTTTGTAAGAAAAAAGAAAGAGAGAAAAATTCTAAATCGTGATTCCTAAGCAATCTCTCTCTGTCTTTTTCATAACATGTTTTGTCAAGAGCTAGAACAGTACTTCAAAGCATACTCCTTCAGTAATATTGCTAGAAAAAATGTCTCGAGAACGAAATTGGAAATTTGGTAATTGCAAGGACATGGTCATTCCAGGTTAATTTCGCCAAACTCCCAGCTTCCTAATCCTTCAGTAGAATTAGTCCTCTGTTATGGCAAATCAAAATGATTCCGGCATTAAATTTTGAAACCTTGCATTGTAAGACCCATTCACAGCCTGCCCGCTCCAGCTAATATGCTCCTTGGTTATTTTTCTTCTCTTTACCTAACTTGATATATAACTACTTTATAGACAAAATCATACTACGAACAAGTCCATGATGTTATAATTTAGAAGTATTTTGGTCCAATTACAGTTCTAAATTATAACATCATGGACATGGTTGTCATGTAAAGAAAGTATCGTCATTATCAAACCGGCTAATTACTTGCTTGTCATCATGGAATCAGTCTGGTAGATTAGTTAGCAATCGAAAATATTAACAGCGAACTTCATTTCAGACTTGGTCTTTTTCTACATAAAAATCAGATTGTACTCGGAGATAAATCACCTGGCTCTTATTATATTCGTTTTTGTTCTGGTATATATCCACAACTGGGAGTAGAATATTATAAACGGAGGAGGCATTCTGCACAGTACGAACGAAATTCCTAGTCAGTGACAAGGAAAACAATTTGTCCAGATAATAACCATGGCATTAGGTATGAATCTGTCAAAGCAGAAATTGATGTAAACATATATATAACCATTATATTTTATTCATCATAAGCTGAGAAGAAAGACTGTAGAACGAGGTTGCGAGCCTGCAACACAATTGTCGCATGTGTGGGTGATTCTGTTGCACGTGTGCACGCGGCATGGCGGGACATGGAGATCGAGAAGTTCCCACCTAGTTATTTGGTTCAGGGTTACTAGGGGACTCGGGCGGGATCTTATATGAAGTTCTAGGGTAAAAGACTAGTTGTGGTTATGGAAGATATTAACATCCTTAGTGCACCTTACCTGAAGTAAGCTACATTGCGTGCTTTTGATGTGGTTTAAAAGTGTTGATGAGTTCCTAACCGATTGTCTGTCTATAACTCGCAATAAAGATTTACGCTCATGAATAAATCTGACATTTCAAATTATTATGGGCTTGTATGGCTAGATAAATTCTTATAGGAAAAATCCATATTAGAAGGCAAAAATGTTTTCCACAACTTGTATATTGTGGTGAAAAATACTCCCAATTAAAATTATTGAATATCCAAAATAATTCAAAGAATTTTATAGTCAACTCTTGATATTTAAATATCAGCGTACTTGTAGGTCCAATATTTATACCAAAATGTTGACCATTAATTTTCAGTAATTAAAATTTTCAAGTTTATTGAAATATTAGGTTAAATCCCATCATCCAGATTTTTCATATGGCAAGGAGAAAACACAGGCACAGAAAAAAAAATAGATTTTACAACATCTTTTGCATGAAAGGCACAGAAATTCAAGACAGAAACTTTTTTGATGGAGCTAGATGAGGGATAATTATCTTTAATATCCAAAACAACTCCTCCATGGTTTCCATTGCTATTAGTCCCATCGATCTCAACCATTACTACCAATACTTACCACAAGAAAGACAACTAAGAATGAAAAGGGAGGAAAGATAAAAACAAGAAAAAGAGGAAGATTATGGTTTCCATTGCCCTTTGTCATCAATTTTCATATGTGAAGTTGAAAAATGTGACATTTGCATTGAAAGTTCATTCAACAAACCCACTGGAAAGGAAGATTGGGAAACCGGGAAAGGAAGATTAGAAATTAATTGGGGGGTGGGGGGGGAGGGGGGGGGCGGCTTTTTGTGAGAGACATGAATGTTATATTAACTATTAGGGTTATGTTACAGTTTAACTATTTATACCTCAGAAATTTGGGTCCGATTTGGTTTGTTCCGGTTTTTGGTTCAAAATCGAAATCGAACCGGACCTGTTAAAATTTATGGTTTTGACAATCGGTTTAATCGGTTTTTCATTTCGGTTCGGTTTTTTCGGTTAATTTTTCTTCAGTTTTATTGGTTTTCTCAATTAATTGGTTATTTTAAACACCCCTAACGTCCACAAAACAATCACAACCCAAAAAAAATAAACTCATAATTCAACACAAATAATTAATTTATTTCAAAATCCAAACACAAATTAAACCAAATTAATAGTCCAAATATTATAAAAAATAATAAGCAACTTTTTCCTAAATTTCACAAAATATTTTAGGAAGTTTTCCATACAAATATTTTACAGTTATGAATCCACCTTCCAAGTTGTTTGACATATTTGAGATCTATTGGAATTAAGGCTGGAGGACCACTGGAACATTGGCAGCGTATGTACCACGGGCCACTAACTTTACCGGTGCGTGGATTCACGCACCACCACTGTTGGAGGAGAGTGGATTGGTGGATCTGGCGCTCATCTATCTCCTCTTCACTTCTAGACAGACAATGTGGCTCATTGGTGTTGGAGGGATGAGATCAAGGGACTTGAATTTTCAACTTTCTCTCTCTTAACTAGTGTTTTTCTTCATCTCTTGGCTTCGTTTCTTTCTCCTTCCTTACTAGTTTTTCATCTTCTATTATCGGCTATAATGAACTACTACATTCTGTTGTGAAGGTGGTATGACATTGCGGTGGTCGCGGTGGGTTGCTGGCCATGTTGGAGGCTACTGTTTGAGAGGGGTAGTTGGTAGCTCATTGGTTTTGGTATGAAAGAGAGTGGTTTTTTGGCCTAGGATAGGTCTAGTGGTACTGGTTCCAATCACTGGATCTTCGGTGAGGATACATTGTGCAAGACACCACTACCGGGAGAAGAAGACGGTGCTACTGGTCTTTAATTTGTAGAAGTCATGGTGGAGATTTCTAGGGTTTTTTTTTGTTTGAAATCGATGAAGCAAGAGCCATAAAAATCGGCTGATGAGTGTTTAGTGTGGGGGTTTATGGAGGAGACGAAGGGTGAGGGAAGACGGCTGAGAGGTTTTATGGTTGGCTGATGAAGAAGGGACCAGCGGAAGTGTTGAAGGGGGAGAGGAGGAGCTGAAGTTGGGATTGGGAGCATATGAGTTTATAGTGAGTTTGGTGAGCTCACTTAGATGGATGATTGAGAGCTTTGAGAGCTAGATCTCTTGGTTGTGGTACGAATTGTCGTGGTTGATGGCAATTGGCCTAAAAAAATAGTTTTAGGGTTTTTAATTTTCAATATTTTTTAGTTAGTTTTTTTTATTCTCTCTCCTAAACCATCTCTCCCTTTTGTGTTTGTATAATAAGAATTTTGTCCTTTTCTCCTCGATTACTTGGTATCCAAACAATTTAAATTTCTTTTGGTCTTTTATTTTTTTCATTTTTATTTTTGGTTTCATTGCCCATTTATTATATTTATTATATTTTAATTTTTTTATATAAAGGACAACATCAACATTGATTTAAAAAGAAGTATTAAAAGTAATTTTTTGTTAAAATTTTTAAATTCTTTGGAAAAGATGCAGAAAATGATGTAAATACATTAAAAATATATTTTTTTTGGTTTTTTTATTTTTAAAAAATATAAAAAAAATCAGGTAGCAACTTTTCCAACAGCTCTAGAAACTCATCCCGCACCGAAATAAAATAAAACATGTACGCATGAATTAATTTCTGGACCTGAAGGGATGCTACTACGTCCGTCCTTTGACTTGTCATTAATTATTTACGAGGATATACATGAGAATACTCGTAATATTATATGTGGCTGGCACAAGATCTCATTACTGATGGGAGGCAAGGATATGCCCAGGGGCGGAGCCAAACATTTTAAATTTCGTCATTAGGTAATTAAGTGTGAGCTGGAGGTGTCATATTTTTCTATTTTAAAAAGGCATGTGACTTTTCTTTTTATTTTTATTTGCTTTTGACCTACGTGAAAAGAAAAAAAATTAAAGTCATTACCTTGTGCAGCTTTAATATAAATCTTGTAACCGATAAAAACGTAAATCATAAGTAAATTTATTTTAAAAAGATTAAACAATTAATTTATTTTTCATCAAATAAAATAAGATAACTTAAATTTAAAATCTAGTTTTATTTTGTTTTGAGATGTTTGTTAATAATTTGATGAGGTTTTTTTTTTTTATAATTCTACCATTTTTGCTCCTTTTTTTCTCAGATTTGCTAGTTCTACCAATTGTTTTTTGAATTCTTGTTATGGTGATTTTTTTTTCTAATTAATTAGATATATTTTATTGGTTTGTTTTGATTATGCTTAGATTTTTTTTTTATGTTTTGTTTTAAGCAAAGCTACCAAAATTATCAATTTTTTCTCACGATATATGTTTTGGTTTTAGAACATGTCATCCAATCATGTACCCAATCATCCCAAGTTAAAGAACATGTCATCGATTGCTGATTTATGTCAAGGATTGGTTGAAACAGAAAAATCAATAATTTATCCACTAGTTGACAAGTTGATTCGATTTATTTTGACTCTTCTTGTTTTGACAACAACAACTGAACGAACTTTTTCAGCGATGAAGATTGTTAAAACAAGACTTTGCAATCAAATGAAGGATAATTTTCTTGTAAATTATTTGATTGTCTATGTAGAAAAAGAAATTGCTGAAAGATTCACAATTGATATGATAATCAATGATTTCTATTCTATGAAAGAACGACGAACACAATTAAAATAAATATGTAAGAATCATTCTTTATTATTTTTTGCTTTATTTCAAAGTTTATCAAACATAAATAATGCTTCGCTTTAACTAATGTTTCTTATATATTTTGTATGTTTATATTTGATAGGTATAAAGACCAACAACATTAAAGTGATGGATACATTATGAAAATAAAATTAACTTTATTGCTTTGACTCAATTTGGTATTACTCCAAACCTTTTATCTTATAATAAGGTCATTATGTATTTGAAGTAAGTTACTTGAATAAAAATAAATTATACAGGTTTTGTTTTACAACTCATGTACAATAAATTAAAACAAATATTATATCTTGTTATATTAATTTTGGCCTTCCTAATAAATAATCCTAGCTCCGCCCTCAATATGCCAACTATTTTTGTTGCAAGAAGAAGCAGATTTTTCCTTTTTTATTTTCACACGTCTCATTTTGTTGGTAAAACTGAATAGAATTGTTCATAAACCATACATTACAGAAGATGTGGAACACGTTCTTATAATTTTAGTGAAACTCCAGCCAGGTTTGTCTCAATAATATATTTTCCGGCTTATTAAACTACAATTGAAAGTTTCCAAGGAGATCTCGCTAATCATACATCACATCTTCACAAACCTAGAATTGTTCTTGCGATATTCTTAAAGAATTATGAATGTTTCTGCAGGCAAATATCACTGTTGTTGACAGTTTCAAGATAAATTATAAACTTTATACACGAGATCAGTCAGGGGGGTTCCAGTGGAAACCCGTTATCCATTTTTTTTTTTCGGGTGTTGACAAAAGCGTTAGAACATGGGATTGACTTTTGGTTTGTTAGAATTAGTTGAAAACATCAAACAATAAAAAAAATGTGTAGTAGTTGCGGCCAATGCTATAAAAACTGGAAACTTTGTATTGATTCCCATCTCCAAACCATAGTGGTGGGAATTGAAGAGTAGACAATTTCTCCAAACATGGCCAACATTTGGCCTCAACTAGTGTGTGCCTTGGCACTATGCTTGCTGGCTGCTCAAGTAGCTGCTGATAAAGACGACCTTTACGAATATTCATCACCGCTACCACCTATATCACCTTATTATCCTCCTGCATATTATTACAAATCTCCACCACCACCACCACCACCACCACCACCTTCCCCACCTCCACCATATATTTACAAATCCCCACCACCTCCATCACCTTCACCTCCTCCCCCATACGTCTACAAGTCTCCACCTCCCCCATCTCCATCACCCCCTCCCCCATACATTTATAAGTCTCCTCCTCCACCATCTCCTCCACCACCTCCACCTTATATGTACAAATCCCCACCACCTCCATCACCTTCTCCTCCTCCACCTTATGTTTACAAATCTCCACCTCCCCCATCTCCCTCTCCCCCTCCTCCGTACATTTATAAGTCTCCTCCTCCACCTTCTCCTTCACCACCCCCTCCATATGTCTACAAGTCCCCACCACCCCCATCACCATCTCCACCACCACCATACATCTATAAGTCCCCACCTCCACCATCACCTTCCCCACCTCCACCATATGTTTACAAATCCCCACCACCTCCATCACCTTCACCTCCTCCCCCTTACGTCTACAAGTCTCCACCTCCCCCAACTCCATCACCCCCTCCCCCTTACATTTATAAGTCTCCTCCTCCACCACCTCCACCTTATATGTACAAATCCCCACCACCTCCATCACCTTCTCCTCCTCCACCTTATGTTTACAAATCTCCACCTCCCCCATCTCCCTCTCCCCCTCCTCCGTACATTTATAAGTCTCCTCCTCCACCTTCTCCTTCACCACCCCCTCCATATGTCTACAAGTCCCCACCACCCCCATCACCATCTCCACCACCACCATACATCTATAAGTCCCCACCTCCACCATCACCTTCCCCACCTCCACCATATGTTTACAAATCCCCACCACCTCCATCACCTTCACCTCCTCCCCCTTACGTCTACAAGTCTCCACCTCCCCCAACTCCATCACCCCCTCCCCCTTACATTTATAAGTCTCCTCCTCCACCATCTCCTCCACCACCTCCACCTTATATGTACAAATCCCCACCACCTCCACCACCTTCTCCTCCTCCACCTTATGTTTACAAATCTCCACCTCCCCCATCTCCCTCTCCCCCTCCTCCGTACATTTATAAGTCTCCTCCTCCACCTTCTCCTTCACCACCCCCTCCATATGTCTACAAGTCCCCACCACCCCCATCACCATCTCCACCACCACCATACATCTATAAGTCACCACCTCCTCCATCACCTTCACCTCCCCCACCATATATGTACAAATCCCCACCACCTCCATCACCTTCTCCTCCTCCACCTTATGTTTACAAATCTCCACCTCCCCCATCTCCCTCACCCCCTCCTCCGTACATTTATAAGTCTCCTCCTCCACCTTCTCCTTCACCACCCCCTCCATATGTCTACAAGTCCCCACCACCCCCATCACCATCTCCACCACCCCCATACATCTATAAGTCACCACCTCCACCATCACCTTCCCCACCTCCACCATATGTTTACAAATCCCCACCACCTCCATCACCTTTACCTCCACCACCATACATCTACAAGTCACCACCTCCTCCATCACCCTCTCCTCCTCCGCCATATGTTTACAAGTCCCCGCCACCTCCATCACCATCACCTCCCCCACCATACATCTACAAGTCCCCACCACCTCCATCACCTTCACCTCCTCCACCTTATATGTACAAGTCTCCACCTCCCCCATATCCGTCTCCCCCTCCCCCATACATTTATAAGTCTCCTCCTCCACCTTCTCCTTCACCACCCCCTCCTTATATCTACAAGTCCCCACCACCCCCATCACCATCTCCACCACCCCCATACATCTATAAGTCACCACCTCCACCATCACCTTCCCCACCTCCACCATATGTTTACAAATCCCCACCACCTCCATCACCTTCACCTCCACCACCATACATCTACAAGTCACCACCTCCTCCATCACCCTCTCCTCCCCCACCATATGTTTACAAGTCCCCGCCACCTCCATCACCATCACCTCCCCCACCATACATCTATAAGTCCCCACCACCTCCATCACCTTCACCTCCTCCACCTTATATGTACAAGTCTCCACCTCCCCCATCTCCGTCTCCCCCTCCCCCATACATTTATAAGTCTCCTCCTCCACCATCTCCATCACCACCGCCTCCTTATATCTACAAGTCTCCACCACCCCCATCACCATCTCCACCACCACCATACATCTATAACTCACCACCTCCACCATCACCTTCCCCACCCCCACCTTATGTCTACAAGTCCCCACCACCTCCATCACCATCTCCACCCCCACCTTATGTTTATAATTCACCACCACCACCATCTCCATCGCCACCTCCTCCCTATGTATATAAATCCCCCCCACCCCCACCACCTTCACCACCTCCTTCCTACATCTATAAATCCCCACCACCACCATCTCCATCACCACCACCTCCTTACTACATGTCTCCACCACCACCTTCTCCCTCACCACCCCCTCCTCCATATTACTAGACAAATAAAATTATGTTTTCTATATTCATGTAAGTTTTGTTTCGGACATTAATTTGTTAATAATTTTATTTCTCTTCTTTTCTCTTGTTTCCATCCTGTCGTGTCATCTAATTTTGAAGATCTGTTTTGAATTGCAGATTATGTATTTATGAAGAGAATAATTGCTGCAAGAAGCACTGAAATGATTTCTTGGTGGCTCATTTTCATTCATTCTGTCTCAATGAAACACCCTTCTCAAGAGCTAGAACGAGCAACGTGAACGTGATGCTTCGCAGTGTTTATAGAAAGAGACTTTTTCTTTGTTTCAGTTTCATTACTCCATCGGTTCATGTCTGTAATGGAGTGATTATTTTTGTTGTATGTTCGCTTCTTTTATACTTATTATTATACGCCCTTAAATATTTCCTCCAGCCCTTCGTCGGCAATTAAATTTGAGTTGAATATGATCTCTTCCCGCTTGAATTTCTTAGTTACCGTTAAATATTCAAAAAGTAAATTATTTTTGAACTTAGGATAGCGTTACTCTCACTCTATAGTTTATTAATCACACTTCATAATATACTTTAATTATTTGAATAGGCTAAAATATCCGTAGTTATATTTGTCATAAATAGTGATAGTTAAAATTTTAAAAAATAATAATATCAAATGCGAGCATTACATTTATATATAGAAATATATCTGATAGAATATTTAGATTTTATCTTTTTAAATCATTGTTTATCATGCATTAAACCTTTTTTTTTAATTTGGTCGTACTATATTTCTTTTCTTGTTAATAATATTCTTCTTTTGTTGAGCTTTTAAATATTATATATCAATAAAATAGTTATTTCAAAAAATATAATATATATAGTAATTAAAATCTGTAAGCTTCAATTTATATACTTTTTATTTTTTATTTGGACTAATTTAAAAGTTTAATAATTAAAATATAATATCTTAATAAACTTTAATCATGTAAAAAAAAAGATATTTCATAATTATATGAAAGACAAAGAGGTAATATAGCCTATTAATGAAGTAAGATATATTAATAATTCATGAACTATGAATAACACTGGAACCAACCTTTGAATGAAACTCTTGCCAGTTAATTGCCAAACTCTATAATATTAGAGCTAATTGTAAGCTAGCACGTACCTTTAGTTTGTAAGAAAAAATAAATTAATTAGTCTTAATGACTTTAGAAACGATGCATGTATTTAATTTCTACGTAATTAAATCATCTTAGGGTGAAACTCCGTTGCTGCTGGGTTCACATGTGGTGCCATCATTGATCCCCAAGACAAACAATTGCCACAAAAACAAGACCCAGGAGTTTAACTAATTAAGTTACGATTGAACATGTGGATGTTTGTCAACAAATGTATCACGCAGTTGATGCAATTTCTTAACATATTCGATTAGTAGATAAGTAGGACCCTTTGGATGCCGTTAAAGAGGATGAAACTCCAGTATATAGAGAGTATAGAGAAATCTTCAGTTGACATTGCTTCTGTTGTGAATAAAAAATGCATAGGATATCGTAAAACATAGTGAACAATGAGCAGAAACAAGAGACTGAACAAGAACAATTACCGCGGTGAGGTTAACCAGACAGACACCAATACCAGAGTGTCGAAGAAGCTGGTAATCAGACTCATCAATTACAGTGATCCATCCATATATAGTTGTTTCTAAAGTTAGGCCGTCTATCATAGATATTGAATGAATCAGGGGATTTGCCACTTTCACATTTTTTCTTATTTTCCTGTCCAAATATTGAATTCAAGAGATTCCTCCATGACCATGCCATTTGTTCCTCTTCTTGATTAGGTGGTTGTTGGAATTTCACCATTCTCTTTAGGTGCTGTAGTCTATCTTGCTCCTTCAGTTGAAGGAATTTTCTCCACGGGCTTGGCCTTGGTGCCCTAGAATCACCTAGGAAAACTATCGGACCCTCTTGTTGCCTGGTCATCATTTCCCTAACTTCATCTGTTGTTACCTGCAATGCACAATTTCAGACTATAGAAACAAAGAAATCACTCAAAGAGCAGGAGGCTAGTAGTGGATGTTTGATAGGCAACTTTGATCTGTTTGCTTATATTGAAGGCAGTTGAAAGGGTTTCTAGTTCAAACCAGCAAGAATGGATTTTGGAAAGGTTCCCCCACCAATGAAGAAGGACAGCACACATAGAAATCGAGCAGATGGAATTCAATACGCAACCTAAAAAAAATAAGAAACAAGCAGTACAGAGACTTCTCCAATCATATTTTAGCCACAAATAATCTTTAGAACTTCCATGTTGGACTCGCAGCCTCCACTAACAAAACTGTGCTGCCAAAAAACCTCGAGATGCAGTGAGAAAATATTCCTCTAGTCGTTTTAGAGATGATGTACCTGGAAAACACCCAATCCCAAACTCTCAGATGGATCAATGCTGCAAATGAAGTGAAGTCACTGCCCCTCCTCTGTGTTCATCAAGTAGAAAGATGAGCCAGCAGGAATTCGGTAGATATCCCCAATCTTCAATCTTCTATCTGCTAACTTATCTCTGTAGATCAATCCAACCCTGGCTTCCCCTACAACCTAAAATGCACATCCATTAATATTTGCAATAAAAATTAAAATTCAAGATAATTCTAGCGCGGTAAGTATGTCAACATAATCCACTTTCGGATTATATTGTAAATGCATATACATCGCATTTTTTTCAGAAATATATGAATGCAGCAAAATCGAGAGATTATACAGAAGAGTAGATACCTGTGCGAATGAAGAGGATCAAGCTGGAGTGGATATACTGAGGAATAAAAACTGCTCTAGGCTCCATAGTAATGAACCCAATATGCATAGCCCTATATATCTACAATCCTTCCACCATAATTCCTGAGCACCGTCATAACCCCAGCATCAGTTTTAATCACACGCTTTGAATCCTGCAAAGAATGAAGAGCCGATTCTTTTCTTGAGAGATCTGTGAGGCTGAGAGAGCTTAAACACTTATCATCCCTCTAAAAAACCAACCAACGAAAAATGAGTTCAGAAGCCTCTGTGAATTTGATGGCACCACCAGTGTTTGATGGAACAAACTATCAAGTGTGGGCTATTCGAATGCAAGCTTACCTTGATGCCAATGATCAGTGGGAAGCTGTTGAAAACACATATGAGGTTCCTCCTTTGCTTGACAATCCAACTATAGCTCAAATGAAAAATCACAAGGAGAGTAAGCAAAAGAAATCAAAGGCAAAAGCTAGCTTATTTGCAGTTGTCTCGTCTTCAATCTTCACAGAATTATGACTCTGAAAACAGCAAATGAGATTTGAAACTTTCTGAAAAAGGAATATGAAGGGAATGAACGAGTGAAGGGCATGCAAGTTCTAAATCTAATCAGAGAATTTGAGATGCAAAGAATGAATGAATCAAAAACCATCAAGTATTACTCTGACAGACTTCTTGACATTGTAAACAAAGTAAGGCTTCTTGGTACTGATTTCTCTGATTCTAGAATTGTTCAAAAAATTCTTGTCACTGTTCCTGAAAAATTTGAAGCTACAATATCATCAATAGAAAATTCAAAGGATGTATCGTGCATCACTTTGGTAGAGCTACTGAATGCACTGCAGGCTCAAGAACAAAGAAGACTCATGAGACAAGCAGGTTTTGTGGAAGGTGCCTTTTTTGCTAAATCACAGAACAATACACAACAAAGAAACAGAAATTATAGCAGCAGCAACACAACATTTCCATCATGTCCTTACTGCAAAAAATCCAATCATCCACAGAGCAGATGCTGGTGTGGTCAGCTAGGACACATTGGAAGGGTATGCAAATTTCAACAACAACAGCAACAGCAAGGAGAAGCCAAAACTGTTGTTGAACAACCTGAAGAAGAACAACTATTTGTGGCATCATGCTTTGTTGCCAATAACTTGACAGAGAGTTGGCTTATAGACAGTGGTTGTACCAGCCACATGACCTATGATAAAGAGCTTTTCAAAAGGCTTGACAGAACTGCCATTTCTAAAGTGAGAATTGGAAATGGGGCATATCTCGCAGTAAAGGGTAAAGGGACAGTGGCAATCAAAGGCAACACAGGTTTAAAATTAATTTTTGATGTCTTATATGTTCCTGAAATTAATCAAAATCTTTTAAGTGTTGGTCAGTTGCTGGAAAAAGGATATAAGGTGCTGTTTGAAGACAAGTTTTGTTTGATTAATGATGCACAAAACAAGGAAGTCTTTAAAATTCAGATGCAAAGTAAAAGCTTTGCTTTGAATTTTACGGAGGAAGAACAAGCTGCAGTACATGAAGAAAATAGCAGTACAATGCTTTGGCATAAAAGATTGGGGCATTTTCATCATACATCTCTACTCTTTATGAAGAAGAACAATCTTGTGAAAGGCTTACCTGATTTAGAAGAAGAACTTCCTTTGTGTGCAGCCTGCCAGTATGGGAAGCAGACAAGACTTCCTTTTCCACAAAATAAAAGCTGGAGAGCTACACATAAACTACAGCTAGTGCACACTGATGTGGGAGGACCTCTGAAAACATCATCATTGAATGGCAGTAAGTATTACATTACTTTCATTGATGATCATACAAGAATGTGCTGGATTTATTTCATGAAGTATAAATCTGAAGTTGCTGACATCTTCTAGAAGTTCAAAGCTTGGGTGGAAAAACAAAGCACATATAAAATGCAGGTGATTAGATTAGATAATGGAACAGAATATACCTCAGAAAAATTCAACAAGTTCTGTGAAAAGGAAGGCATTGAACACCAGTTGACTGCACCTTATACCCCTCAGCAAAATGGGGTTGTTGAGAGGAAAAACAGAACACTCATGGAGATGACAAGATTGTTGCATGACAAAGGATTGCCAAAGAATTTATGGGCTGAAGCTGCAAACACAGCAGTGTTTCTTTTGAACAGATTGCCAACAAAAGCTCTGCAACAAAAAACTCCATTTGAGGCATGGTATGGCTATAAACCAAAGTTGCAAAATTTAAAAACTTTTGGTTGTCTTTGCTTCTCTTACATTTCGCAGGTCAAGAGAGACAAACTTGATAAAAAGGCAGAACCTGGAATCTTTGTAGGCTACAGTTTAGTCTCCAAAGCCTACAAGATTTATCTTCCACATGACAACAAAGTAATTGTTAGCAGGAACATCCAATTCTTTGAGTCGGAAAGCTGGAACTGGGAGAAAAATAAGCTTGAATTTCAAGAGGAGAATGCTGATGTTGATGATGAATCTGTTACAAAAATCAGATTGCTCTATGATATCTATCAGAGCTGCAATGTGGCAATAATTGAACCTGCAGGATATGAAGAAGGTGCTGCAGATCAACATTGGATGGCTGCAATAAAGGAGGAGCTTATGATGATTGAGAAAAATCAGACTTGGATGCTAGTGAACATACCTGCACATAAAAAAGCCATAGGAGTCAAATGGGTTTATAGAACCAAGTTCAATGCTGACGGTTCTATAAACAAACACAAAGCAAGGCTTGTTGTCAAAGGATATGCTCAGATGTTTGGGGTGGATTTCTTTGAAACCTTTGCTCCGGTTGTTAAGCTTGATACTATAAGAATGTTGCTTGCTCTTACTGCTCAAAATGGCTGGACTATACATCAAATGGATGTCAAATCTGCTTTCTTAAATGGATATTTGGAGGAGGAAATATTTGTGGAGCAGCTTGAAGGTTTTGTCATTCAAGGAGAAGAGGAGAAAGTATATCTACTAAAAAAGGCTCTCTCTGGTTTAAAGTAAGCACCAAGGGCTTGGTACAACAGGATTGATGCACATTTGTTAGACTTAGGCTTTACAAAAAGTCTAAGTGAATTTACACTCTATCTCAGGAAAATCAATGATGAATTACTTGTGGTTTCTCTTTATGTGGATGACTTACTTATGACAGGAAGTAACATGGAGCAGATTGATGTGTTCAAAAGAGAAATGAAGATTGTTTTTGAGATGACTGACTTGGGAAAGATGACATTCTTTCTCGGCATAGAAGTTCAACAAAAGTAGAATGAAATCTTCATATGCCAGCAAAAATATGCCAAAGAGATTTTAAAGAAGTTCAATATGGAAGAGTGCAGATCAACAGCAACACCAATGAATCAAAAGGAGAAATTTTACAAAGAAGATGGAGCTGCAAAGATTGATGAAACACTCTATAGAACCTTAATAGGATGCTTGATGTATCTTACTGCAACAAGACCCGACATTATGAATGTTACAAGTATACTTTCAAGGTATATGCATTGTGCAAGTGAAATTCATTTTCAAGCAGCAAAAGGAATTGTCAAATACATTAAGGGAACAATTGACTATGGATTGAAGTTTTGTCAAGTTAAAAACTCCATACTCCATGGTTATTTTGATAGTGATTGGGCCAGCTGTGTTAATGATATGAGGAGCACTTCAGGTTATTGTTTTAGCTTTGGTTCTGCCATTTTTTCATGGAGTTCAAAGAAGCAAGAAGTCATAGCTCAATCCACAGCAGAGGCAGAGTATGTTGCTGCTACTACTGCCGTGAATCAGGCTATTTGAATTAGAAAGTTAATGGCTGATCTGCAAATGGAGCAAAAGGAAAGCACACAAATACTTGTAGACAATCAAGCTGCAATTTCAATTGCAAAAAATCCTGTGTTTCATGGCAAAACAAAACATTTCAAACTGAAACTCTATTTCCTAAGAGAAGTTCAAAGAGAAGGTAAAATACAGCTGATCTATTGCAAAATAGAAAATCAAAATACTGATATTCTGACCAAGCCGCTTCCTCAAGCTAAGTATGAATTCTTTAGACAGAGACTTGGAGTCTGCAGCTTCAGAGCCAAAGAGGAGTGTTGAATTAATGTCTCAGAAGCTGCTGATGAAGAAGCTGCTGATGTAGAATCTGCTGATGTGGAAGCTGATATGAGTTTTAGTTTTAATAAAACACTTGCTATTTGAATTTGTCAATTTCTGTTAGGATTGATATAATCCTCTTGTTTAGTCATTATCCTTTACTTTCTGTTACGTAACAGCAGGAGATAATGTTGTTGTTACTTGCATTTAAAGCTTTCCTTTTCATTGTTTTTCAAAAGCCTGAATGATCAATAAAGCAGTGAAGTTCAAAGAAGAAGTTTGATAATTGCTAACCTTTGCATTCATTCTGTTAAAATCGGTAAGTATGTCAACATTATCCACTTTCGGATTATATTGTAAATGCATATACATCGCATTTTTTTCAGAAATATATGAATGCAGCAAAATCGAGAGATTATACAGAAGAGTAGATACTTGTGCGAATGAAGAGGATCAAGTTGGAGTGGATATACTGAGGAATAAAAACTGCTCTAGGCTCCATAGTAATGAACCCAATATGCATAGCCCTATATATCTACAATCCTTCCACCATAATTCCTGAGCACCGTCATAACCCCAGCACCAGTTTTAATCACACGCTTTGAATCCTGCAACAAGAACCAGTCTTCTTCCTTATCTCTCTCCGTTTCTTCCCTCTCTCCTCTCCAGTTTTCCTTTTCTTCTCTATAAAACCCTACTGCCACAGTAACCTCATAACAGAGCACAAGAAGCAACAGCAGAAGGATAGCTCTATTTCCTATTGTGTTAGTTTTCTCAATGAGCTAGCTAGCTAGCTTTTCTTGTGTATTGTATTGCAGGTGAAATTTACACTTGCTTGGTGCCTCAGTGAAAAGGTAATGCCTCAACGTTATGACGTGAGGAAATCTTTATTTATAGAATCTGTACAATCATAGAAATGGAAAGCACATATACAGAATATGGAAAGCAAATATACAGAGTAAATGAATAGCTATAATTATGGAGTATCATTGATATCTTGGTCATAATTAGGGGAACCAAATTTGTCTCTAATATCCCCCCTCAATGTTGTCATGGTGGAAAAAGAAAAAACACACAACTTGCCACGATCTAATAAGAACTGTAATTTGGCAACCCCCTTTGTGAAGACATCAGCTAGCTGGAGGTGTGAGGGGACAAAACAGAGACTAAGAGTCTTTCCTGCAACAAGTTCCCGAACAAAATGATAGTCAATATTAATATGTTTGGAGCGAGATTTGGTGACAGGGTTGGAAGCAATGAAAATGGCACTAGTGTTGTCACATAGCAATCTTGGCGAAGAAGGGAGTGTGATATGTAGCTCACGAAGGAGTTGAAGCATCCAGGAAATTTCAACAGCGACAGTGGCTAAAGCACGGTATTCTACTTCAGCACTTGAGCGAGCAACAGTGGTTTGCTTCTTAGAACACCATGAGATGAGACTTTGGCCAAAGTAAACAGCATAGCCTGTGGTAGAGCGTCTGGTAACAGGACAACCAGCCCAGTCTGCATCAAAATAGCCAATCAAAGTGGAAGAAGAATGCTGTGAAAGTTGTAAGCCATAATGATAGGTGCCTTTGACATAGCGCAAAATACGCTTTAAAGCACGAAAATGATCTGTTGTAGGAGCATGCATTTATTGGCATATAGAATTAACACTGTAGGACAAATCAGGCCGGGTAAGAGTTAAGTATTGCAAAGCTCCTGCAAGCGACCGGAATTGAGTAGCATCACAGTGAGGAGTGCCAGATTCTGTGAGATGAGACCCAACCACAAAAAGGAGTGGAAATCGGTTTGCAATCCACCATGTCGGCACGAGTCAAGAGATCAAGAGCATATTTTGCTTGACTCAGAAAAATTCCTTTGTCATTTCGAATGACCTCGATACCCAAAAAATAGTGTAAGTCACCAAGATCCTTTATGGAAAATTCTTGGGCTAGACGACTGATGAGTGTACGAAGCATAAGCTGATTACTGCCGGTGATGATCATATCGTCTACATATAAGAGAAGATAAAGAACACCATGAGGACCATGATAAACAAATAATGAGGAATCAGCACGACTTGCAAGAAAACCAAGGCCAAGCAAAAAATGACTGAAACGCTGAAACCATGCTCGGGGAGCCTGTTTCAGACCATAAAGAGCCCGTTGTAAGCAACAAACATGAGAGGGAAACTCAGGATCAATATATCCAGGAGGTTGTTCCATGTAGACTTCCTCCTGAAGGAAACCATGCAAGAAAGCATTTTTAACATCAAGTTGACGAAAAGCCCAATTATGCATGGCAGCAAGTGTTAAGATAATTCTAACAGTGGCAGGACGAACAACAGGGCTGAATGTTGCGTCAAAATCAATGCCATGTTTTTGGGAGAAACCCTGGGCCACAAGACGAGCTTTGTGACGTTCTACAGAACCATCTGCCTAAAGCTTCGTTTTGAAAATCCATCGACAACCAACAACATTATGATTATATGGACGAGGAACTAAACGCCATGTGTTATTCTGCTTGAGAGCAGCAATTTCATCATCCATAGCAGAAAGCCATTTAGGATGCTTGATGGCTGACTTAAAGCCATGAGGTTCCTTAATTGCAAGATGTGCCTGAAACCAAGATGGAGAAGACAAAGCAGATAACGAATGAATAGTGCGAGGCTTAACAATACTGTTCTTAGCACGAGTAACCATAGGGTGATTAATGGTTGGTGATGGACGAGACGAAGAAGAAACATAAGGTATGATGTCCAAGGCTATCACCAAAGATGAGGGCGGTAAGAAATCTTCTGAAGGTGGTGAAGGAATGTGTGAATCAGCATAAGGCACATAGGAGGTGGAGGCCAGGCGATGAGCTGGAATTACACTGGAAGTTAAAGTATCACTAGACAAAGATGAGTCAGAAGAATCATCGAAAGTAATATAATCGGTGCCACCTAAAAAGGAAGAGGGGAAGAAGCAGAAGCATTAGGAAAATAGTCTTCAAAAAATTGAACATGACGAGAAATGTATACCCGATTAGTTTCCTTATCCAAGCAACGAAAACCTTTGTGAAGGTGACTATAGCCAATGAAAACACAAGGTAGGGACCTAGGAGATAATTTATGAGGCATGTAATCACGAAGAAAAGGAAAACAGAGGCAATCAAATGTACGAAGCATGGAATAAGAAGGAGGGTGAGAATATAAAGTTTCATAAGGAGACTTACCATCAAGAACTGGTGATGGGAGGCGATTGATGAGATAACAAGCCGTGGAAAAAGAGTCAACCCATAAATGTAAAGGCATATTAGAATGAAACATAAGGGTAAGACCAGTTTCAGTAATATGGCGATGCTTTCTTTCAGCAATGCCATTCTGATTCAGTGTATAAGGACAAGCAATTCGTTGTATGATACCATGTGCATGAAGAAATGAGGTAAAACGATGATTTGTAAACTCAGTACCACCATCACATTGAAAAGATTTGATTTGAATGTCAAATTGAGTTTGGACATACTTATGAAAATGAACAAATATGTCAAAGAAATCAGACTTAAGTTTTAATGGATAAAACCAACTAAAATGTGAAAATTCATCAATTAAGACACAGTAATACTTATGGCCAGATGGAGAAGTGATCGGGGATGGACCCCATAAATCACAATGTATCCGTTCAAATAAAGAATTACATCGTTGATCCAAGTTAGAGAATGGTAAACGATGACTTTTGCCTAGTTGACAACCAAAACAAGGTTTCGAATCAATTGACCGATTATCAGAAACTGAAATAGCACCATGTTTATTTAAAGAGGAAACAACACAAAAAGAGGGATGCCCTAGTCGTGCATGCCAAATAAAGGATGAAGCACGAAGATTACATGTAGAAAGACTAGATAAAAAAAGTTGCATGGCCACGATCAAGAACATAAAGCCCGTTCTTACATCGACCTACTCCCATCACCTTTCTTATTGTTAGGTCCTGTATGAAAAAACCAGAAGAAGAAAAAATGACTAAGCAATTGTTCTCACGAGTAAATTTGCTGATTGACAAAAGATTTTTTAGTAATGCTAGGTACAAGGAGAACATCTGATAAAGGTAAAGGATGAGAAGCAACAATCGAATTGATTTTGCCAATGCGAGAAATAGACATGGAATTACCATTACCAATATACACCCTTTGATTACCAGTATAAGGAACAGAATTGTCAAGTGCATTAACATCATTTGTCATATGCGAAGTAGCGCCAGTATCAGTATACCATTCAGAAGTAGTAGATGGATCAATGGAAGTAACAATAAAAGCCTCAAGTAAGCCGTCTCCTTTGGCCTTTTTTAATAACCTGTTAAGTTTGTGACATTTCTTAGCAGTATGCCTCTCTTTATTACACCACTGACAGGTAACAACCGAAGATCTAGAAAAATTTCCAGAAACGGATGAAGAGATGGCAGATTTTGGGCGACCAGAAGTAGCACTGAAAGAAGAACCTCGGTGTGCAACAAAAGCTGACGAAGAAGATAAATCACCATGAAGAGACCGAGAAAAAAGCTCATGGCTGAGAGCTTGTGGTATCAAATTGGCAAAGGAAGGCATCGACATCTGTGACAATATTGAAGTTGAAAAGATTTTGTAATCTGATCCAAGACCACGAAGAAACCAGTATACCTTATCAGTGTCATCAATAGCTTTGCCAATAGCACTAAGTTGATCACAAAGAGAGCGAAAGGAACGAGCATATTCAGTGACAGTACGAGAACCTCGTTGCATCAGCTGGAGTTCATCTTTCAATTGAATTTCTTGGGTCTTAGAACTGTGTGAAAAAGAAGCTTCAAGAGCTAGCAAAGCATCACTACTTCAACCATACATTCCTCAGTGAGAGAGGCATAAAGAAGGCTGAGTATAAGCCGATCTTGTGTGTGCCATTTTTTGTAAGAAGGATTTGGTACCAGCTCAGTACCCTAACAAATCTGAGCTAAAGGTACTGGGAAAGACCCATCCAGATAACCCAGTAGATCTTGACTTTCAAGTAAGGGTACAAATTGACGACGCCACAAGAGGTAATTTGTGGGAGTGAGTTTAATGGTCACCATATGAACCATAGTATTGAGTGGAAGCTAGTTGGTAGAGAATTCAGGCATGACAAGTAAACAGATTTGCAAGAATTTCAAGCTTGCATTGAAAAAGGGAAAATTGCATAGAAAGTGGAGAATAATCTTGCTGGCTCTGATACCATAAAAAGGTAATGCCTCAACGTTATGAGGTGAGGAAATTTTTATTTATAGAATCTGTACGTACAATCATAGAAATGGAAAGCACATATACAGAATATGGAAAGCAAATATACAGAATAAATGAATAGCTATAATTATGGAGTATCACTGATATCTTGGTCATAATTAGGGAACTAGATTTGTCCCTAATACTCAGCATGAGTAGAAAGGTGGGGTTTATGAAGGGGCTGAAGGAGAGATTAGAGGAAAACAAGTGTCAGTCATGCAGAGTTGTAGATTTGCTAGCTCATGTTTGGTTAGACCCAGTTGAGTTCTCGCGAGAAATATCAGATCAAGGTGAGAGGATCAAAATAGTTTGTGATTCGGCTTTATATTTATGTATTTATCTACATGTTTTACCAAAAACAAAATCCACGTTTTTTACTTGGATATTTAGTCACTCAGTCAACCCTATGATTTAAGTTAAGGACTCTACCAGGTTAAATTATTTTTTGTATTTTATTATATTATAAAAAATGCCAAAATTAAACTATAATCAATCTAATACTGGACAATAAAATTCAATAAAAAAAAACAATCATTTTTCTCACAAACAGTCTATACACACAATTAATAACATATTGAAATTATTGTAATCGAGGGACCATATGTTATACACACAGAGTTAATTATATATCAAAATAATTATATATAATTAAGTTTATAGAACTGGAAGTCCAAATAATTGAGCTTTTCACGTGGGGAAAGTCTTCAATGTATATAGGTAAACATTGTCCTGATATCTAAATTCTCTTTTACTATTTTCTTGAAAATCATAAATTCATATAACAAGTTTGTTTGAGAAAAAAAATAATAAAACAAGTAAACATCTAAATAAAATATATATACTATAAAAATATGTAATAAAAAAAATTAACATTTTAAAATTGTGTTAAAATTAAAAAAAAATGTATATTTGCTTACTTAAGATGGAAAATTCACAATAAAATTTCAATCAGAACATAGATGCCGTCAAACAGAGTGTTATTGTGACTGGAAAAGTTGTGAAAAGATGAGTTATGTTGAGACAAACGGGGATGGGGGGGGGTTGTTTTGTTGCATAATGTTTTAAGGAAGAAGTAGAAATAGGTGAGGGGGGAGAGGAGAGTCAAGCGTCAGGTCATATATTAAATATTAATAATGGATTTACAAACAAAATTATTCCGATGGTGACTCCGTTGACAATTCTATTGATATAAGTGACACGTCACTGTACAAATCCCACTGTAATTTCATCGGTAACGACGTCTATAAAAACTTACACATCATCGAACTATTTGATTTTTTTATTCTTTCTATTTCGACTGGGATTCCTTTAGTATATACCGATGATATATTTTTGTCGGTTTTTTCTGATGAAGTTGGCAATAGAAACAATTTGGTAGGTAAAAATCACCGCAAAATACTGATAAAAAAAATCCGTCACTGTTTTTGTTTGTATTCGTTGGTTTTCTGATAGTTTACTTACGATTTTTTTATTCATTTATATTTTTTAAATATACAATGGAATTGTAGTCTTTTTTTTATTACATAAACAAATTAACTCTAGTAATTAGGACTTCAACTTTGTTTTCTAAAATAAGTTATCGAATACATAATCGTTATCTAATTTTAATTAATACATCTAACTCCTTTTGGTTAGCAAATCATTGTTTATCCAATTATATTAGGATTCATTATTTTGATTCCTTTTGCTTTAGGAATTGCTTGTTTGGAAATGATTGGGGTTGCTAACCTTTTGTTGTAATTTTCTACTTTTGGTTTTATTTATATAGCTATCAAAATGGTTAAGGAATTGATTCGATTAATTTCACATGTTTCAGTTAAAACTATTTAATTCAATCAAAACCTTATTAATTATAACTTTCTACTTATGGTTCTATTTAAATAGCTATCAAATCCTATATAAATTCAATATATTGATTTGAAAATTTAGTGATTCATATTTTAACTCTAATATTAAAATAATTAAAGAGTTGGCTTTATTAGATTGGAGCACCTCAATTAAAACTTGTTTGATCTAATCTGGTGATGTCCCAACATCCAAAATATTCAAGCAATAAGTTATTTAGTGTTTGGATAGTGGTTGATCAAGCCTTAAGGTGTTTAAGAATATAATTATCTTCTCCTTAGCTAAAAAAGTACCAAACTAATGGTAAAAACCTAAGTACCTGTAAAAACAAAGTCAATAATTTTATGGAAAAAGCAATAAATAATTCAAAAGAGCCTTAAGTTTCAAGAACAAAAGTGTTTGTTCTTGTATTTTAGAATGATTAATGCTCCGAAGTATATGCAAGCTATTTAGAGTCGAAAAAGTTCTGAACCTCTTACCTGGATGGTTCAAGAGGTATTTATAAACCTTAAACCTTGTTGTCTTCAGAGAAGAGAAAGACTAAAAAGTTCTTTGCTTTCTATAGCATTAATGAGAGACAAATATCCCTTACACACCATTAATGGGAAACAAATATGTCTTACACATTATTAATGAGATGGTATGTGTGGTGGACTCTCTGAGTGACTTTTTGTACATCTATAAATAGAGAGAGATCATTACATTTGATAGGAATAAATCATATAACCATTCTAAAAGTAGGACTCCTTAACCCTGTACACTTAAGACATGAGATGTAGCCCAACTTAGATAAAAAATAAAAAAGGTGTGATGGTTTATCTAATCTGTAGCACCTCTTGTTTAATTGAGCATCTGGATCTGACATACTGCCATACTCAAGTTACCTTGCGTTTGACTGATAACTAACCCAAGCGTATTGGGTCTGGTATTTTGCCAGGTCTATGTTACCTTGGGTTTAGCTGATTGCTGAACCTAAGTGTGTCGAGTCTTTCAAACTGTCAGACCCATGTTATCTTGAATTTAGCTGAATGTTGAATCTAAGTGTCTTGAGTCTGGCATTTCGCCAAGCTTATGTTGCCTTAGGTTCTTCAGCTGATTGTTAAACCCAAGTTTCTTGGGTTTCACATTACACCAGGCTCATGTTGCCTTGGACTCAACTAATTATTGAATCTAAGAGTCTTGGGTTTGGCATTTCATCAGGTCCATGTTGCCTTGAGTGCAGCTGATTCGTGAATCCAAGTGCGTTGGGTTTGACATATTGCTAGGCCCACATTACTTTGGGTTCAGCTAATTGCCGAACCTAAGTGTATTGGGTCTTGCATGTTGCTAGAGCTATGTCATCTTGGGTTTTTTCAAGCAATAAAAATATAAACAAAAAAATATTGACTTATAACAATCAAAGCTTTTCTTCTCGTTGTTTCTTCTTCTTGTTGTGATGCTTTTATTCATGTACAATTTGTTTGAAGGATTTCTTTTCTTACAATAAGCGATAGTATAAGAACTTCATGAATATTTTTTTGAAAGAATTGTATTAAAAAGAGAATTCAACTCTCTTGCATTATAATTCAGTATCAATTCAAAGTTAGTAATCTAAAATGTGTCTCCTTAATCCTCTTTTTAGATAGTTTAATTAGTTCTAACTAGTTTAACCTGCTTGCATTTTTGCTATGGGTTTAAACATAAAAAGACACATTTAGATCGTTAAAAACTTTACAACATTGTTATTAAACTCGGTATAATAATTTAAACTTGAAAAATCCCTACCTAACTTTTTAATTGATATTTAGGCAGCCTATCAACCCTATGATTCAGGTTAAGGACTCCACCGGGTCAAATTATTTTTTTATTTTATTATATCATAGAAAATGTCAAAATTAATTTATCATCAATCAACCCAATACTGAATGATAAAATTATAAAAAAAACCCTCGTTCTTCTCACACATAGTCTACGCCCACAGTTAAAAATATATTAAAATTATTATAATCAAGGGACCATATGTTATACACACCATTAATTATATATCAAAATAATTATAATGAAGTTTGTAGACTTTAAAGTCTAAATAATGGAGCTTTTCACGTGGGGAAAGTCTTCAATGTATATAAGTAAACATTGTCCTGATATCTAAATTATCTTTTACTGTTTTTCTCCAAAGAAATTAGACGAGTAAAAAGTTTAAGATAAGAATTGTAAAAAAGAAGTAATTATCGTAATAAAAGACATTCATTTAGTATTATCCATATATTATTACAATAACTAATGTTGTATGATATTATTTTGGCATGATTGATACAATCCACTTTCCTTCAATTGATTACATTTTCAATACATGCATTATCTATTATGTAGTCTCTTCAAAGAAACCCACTGCCATCATTAACCATATATAATCTGAAAAAAAAACAATTAGAGATTAATATTGGTAACGAAATAAAATTAAAAAAAGAACCATGTTATTGAAATAAACAATCTATTAAAAACAAAGTTAAAAGAACTGACCAATTTTATAAGATATTTTTGAACGAGGTGGAGGTTAATTATTGGATGAAGGAGGTGATGGAGATAGAGGAGGCGGGGATTTAAAGAAAAAAGGAGGCAGAAAGAACCATGGAGGAGGTGGAGATTTAAGGATATGTGGAGGGGGTGAAGGAGATGGAGGTGGCAGGGATTTAATAAAGGGGAAGAAGGGAGGAAGTGTAAACCTCAAAGGAGGTGGAGATTTGAGGATAGGTGGAGGGGGAGAAGGAGATGGAGGTGGCGGGGATTTAAAGGGAAAGAAGGGAGGAAGTGTAAACCTCGGAGGAGGTGGAGCTTTGAGGATATGTGGAGGGGGAGAAGGAGATGGAGATAGAGGTGGAGGTGGCGGAGATTTATAATGAAAGAAGGGAGGAAGTGTAAACCTCGGAGGAGGTGGAGATTTGAGGATAGGTGGAGGGGGAGAAGGAGATAGAGGTGGCGGGGATTTAAAGGGGAAGAAGGGAGGAAGTGTAAACCTCGGAGGAGGTGGAGAATTGAGGTTATGTGGAGGGGGAGAAGGAGATGGAGGTGGCGGGGATTTAAAGGGAAAGAAGGGAGGAAGAGTAAACCTCGGAGGAGGTGGAGATTTGAGGATAGGTGAAGAGGGAGAAGGAGATAGAGGTGGCGGGGATTTAAAGGGAAAGAAGGGAGGAAGAGTAAACCACGGAGGAGGTGGAGATTTGAGGATAGGTGGAGGGGGTGGAGGAGAAGTATAACGAGGTGATGGAAATGGTGAAATTTTTGGAGGGTATGTCGGAGGAGTATAAGGATGTGATGGAGATAAACTAAGAGTTGGGGATGGGGATAGTGATGGAAATGGTGAAACTTTTGGACGGGGTATCGGGGAAGTATAAGGATGTGATGGAGATAAATTGGGATTCGGGGATGAGGATAGTTGTGAAATTGGTGAGATTTTGGGAGAAGTATAAGAAGGCGATGAAGATAAATTGGGATGCGGTGATGGGGATAGTGATGGAAATGGTGAAACTTTTGGAGGGGATGTCGGAGGAGTATGAGGATGTGATGGAGATAAATTAGGAGTTGGAGATGCGGATAGTGGTGAAATTGGTGAGATTTTTGGTGAAGTATAAGAAGGGGATGGAGATAAATTGGGATGCGGGGATGGGGATAGTGATGGAAATGGTGAAACTTTTGGAGGGGATGTCGGAGGAGTATGAGGATGTGATGGAGATAAATTAGGAGTTGGTGATGCAGATAGTGGTGAAATTGGTGAGATTTTTAGTGAAGTATAAGAAGGGGATGGAGATAAATTGAGATGCGGGGATGGGAATAGTGATGGAAATGGTGAAACTTTTGGAGGGGATGTCGGAGGAGTATGAGGATGTGATTGAGATAAATTAGGAGATGGGAATGGGGATGGTGATGGAATGGGTGAAATTCTTGGAGGGGATGCTGGTGAAGTATAAGGAGGAGATGGAAATAAATTTGAAGCCGGGGATGGGGATGGGGATGGAATTGGTGGAACTTTTGAAGGGGATGTAACTGGAGAAATATAATAAGGCAATGGAGGTAAAATGGGAGCTGAAGATGGGGTCGGAGGTGAAGCTGATGGCAATGGTGGAGATTTTGCTGGTGGTGGAGGAGATTTTGCTGGTGGTGGTGGTGGTGGAGATTTTGCTCGTGGCAGCGGCCGAAGGTGATGAATTTTTTGAGGTGGTGGGGGCATTTTCTTTTTATTTGGAGGTGGTGGTGATCGAGGGTGTGACGGTGTTCCTCGATTCAGAAGTCCTGATGGCTGAAATACAGAGTTTTTATGATTATATGGTAATGGTGGATCATCGTGACCATGAGGTGGACTAGGAGGTCCCTCGTTATCATAAATATTGGCCGCCGCGTTAATTGCTAGTAAGCCGAAAACCATGGCATGCACAAGATGACGCCGAGATGGTGAGGCCATCCTTTCGAACTCTTCCCGATAATCACATCGCTAATTATATATCAAAGTAATTATAATCAAGTTTATAGACCTGGAATTCCAAATAATTGAGATTTTCACGTGGGGAAAGTCTTCAATGTATATAGGTAAACATTGTCCTGATATCTAATTTCTCTTTTACTATTTTTCTCCAAAGAAATTAGACGAGTACAAAGTTTAACGATAAGAATTTGAAAAAAAGAAGTAATTATCGTAATAAAAGACATTCATTTAGTATTATAATGCTTTTCAACAAACATAATATTTTCCTCCATATTATCCATATATTATTACAATAACTAATTTTCTATGATATTATTCTGGCATGATTGATGGAGCACAATCGACTTTCCTTCAACTGATTACATTTTCAATACATGCATTATATAATATGTAAGTCTCTTCGAAGAAACCCACTGCCATCATTAACCATATATAATCTGAAAAAAAAAACACAATTAGAGATTAAATATTGGTAAATTAAAAAAAAAAGAACCATGTTATCGAAATGAACAATCTATTACAAAGAAAGTTAAAAGAACTGACCGATTTTGATAGATATTTTTGAACGAGGTGGAGGTTAATTATTGGATGAAGGAGGTGATGGAGATAGAGGAGGCAGGGATTTAGATTTAAAGTGAAAGAAGGGAGGAAGTGTAAACCTCGGAGGAGGTGGAGATTTAAGGATATGTGGAGGGGGAGAAGGAGATGGATGTGGCGGGGATTTAAAGTGAAAGAAGGGAGGAAGTGTAAACCTCGGAGGAGGTGGAGATTTGAGGATAGGTGGAGGGGGAGAAGGAGATGGAGGTGGCGGCGATTTAAAGTGAAACAAGGGAGGAAGTGTAAACCTCGGAGGAGGTGGAGATTTGAGGATAGGTGGAGGGGGTGGAGGAGAAGTATAAGGAGGTGATGGAATGGGTAAAAATTTTGGAGGGAATGTTGGGGGAGTATAAGGATGTGATGGAGATAAATGGGGAGTTGGGGATGGGGATGGTGAAACTTTTGGAGAGGATGTCGGGGGAGTATAAGGATGTGATGGAGATAAATTAGGAGTTGGGGATGGGGATGGTGATGGAATGGGTGAAATTCTTGGAGGGGATGTCGGGGGAGTATAAGGATGTGATGGAGATAAATTGGGAGTTGGGGATGGTGAAACTTTTGGAGAGGATGTCGGGGGAGTATAAGGATGTGAAGGAGATAAATTAGGAGTTGGGGATGGGAATGGAATGGGGGAAATTCTCGGAGGGGATGCTGGTGAAGTATAAGGAGGAGATGGAGATAAATTGGAAGCCGGGGATGGGGATGGTGGAACTTTTGAAGGGGGTGTAACTAGAGAAATTTTAGAAGGCAATGGAGGTAAAATGCGAGCTGAAGATGAGGTCGGAGGTGAAGCTGATGGCAATGGTGGAGACTTTGCTGATGGTGGCGGAGGTGGAGACTTTGCTCGTGGTGGCGGGGGTGGAGATTTTGCTGGTGGTGGAGGTGACTGCGTTTTCTTCTTTGTTGGAGGTGGTGGGGGCGTTTTCTTCTTACTTGGAGGTGGTGGTGATCGAGGCGGCGGCGGCGTTCCTCGATGAAGAAATCCTGATGGCAGAAATAGAGAGTTTTTATGATTATATGGTAATGGTGGGTCTTCGTGATCATGAGGTGGCCTAGGAGGTTCCTCATTATCATAAATATTGGCCGCCACGTTAATTGCTAGTAAGCCGAAAACCATGGCATGCACAAGTTGACGCCGAGATGGTGACGCCATCCTTTCGAACTCTTCCCGATAATCACACTTGCTCTCGCTAATTAGCTTCTGAACAAGGAATGGACGTGAAGATTTGCTTTTATAGTTGTGTTTTTAGTGTATAAAGACGAGTTGATCCCCTGTGTATTTCGGTAATTAAGGAGGCCTATCTAATGGAACAATAATCATAGCTAGGGGTTGTACCCTTTGGGTAATTAACATAGCATAACTGTAATTTTAGTGGACTTTTTAATTGAAGGGACCATTTAATCCTATGGTTTATTAGGTGTAACCACAATTAGAAATCTTCTTATAGAGACGCTACAAGTCAGTTTAGTTTAGTGGACCATCTAATCCTATCTTAGGAGGTATGCTAAAACCTCTCCATCGGTTCAGTCAGTTCTTAGCATCTAGCACCCCATCCTCATCACAAAACGAAAATGAAAAGCACTAATTGATTTATTATGAGTGCATGGTGAATAAAAAACTATTAATCAATATAATTTGTCAAGTTTTTAAAATTGATTTTTCTTTTCTTTTTTATTGTGACTTTATAGAATGAGAAACTTTATGGCTTGTTGCTGGGGTTTTAGTAAACCATGTGTTAAGTTTTATAGAGAAATTTTAAAGGTATTTTTGAAATGATATTTTTTTATTTGAAATTACTGTAGCAAATCAGAGGTTATCTTATTTAATTTATTTTTGCTTATTTTTTATTATCAATACCATAAAAAAAACTCTAAACCAAAAATTGATTTTACCCTTGAAATTGAATTCAATTCCAAAAGCTCCAAACAACGAGATAAGGAACCACCTATATATATATATATATATATATATTTCTGTTTCTCTAGTTGACTATCATTAGGGTTCTCCAATATTATTCTTTTCTTTCACTTTAATATCGTGGCGTTAAATTATATATATTTGATAATGTTAGTTATTTAGTGTTTTAGATAGTGGTTAATCAATATTTTTATTTTAGGAGATCGTCTAGGATCAAACACATAGCCTTAGAACTTGGTAATGATTGAATCAAAATGTTTCGGGTCTGGCATATCATCAGACCCACACTACCTTGAGCTTGCATGACCGCCAAGCTCAAGTTCTTTGGGCTGACATGTTTGCCAAACCCACGTTACTTTGGACTTGGTTGATGGTCAAGTCCAAGTTTATTGGGTCTGACATGTTTGTGACACCCCACTACCTCGGACTTGGCTGACTACCAAGTCCAAGCTCTTTGAGTCTTGTATGTTTGTCAAACTTACGCTATCTTTGACTTGGTTGACTATCAAGTCCAAGTTCTTTGAGTCTGCCATGTTTGCCAGACCCACGTTATCTTGGACTTGGTTGAATGTCAAGCCCAAGTCATTTGGGTCTGACTTGTTTGCCAGACCTAAGCTATCTTGAACTTAGTTGACTTTTAAATTCAAGTTTTTTAGGTCTAACCTATTTTCCATATCCATTTTATTTGGTTAAGATTTTTTTTCTATTTATAAAAATCTTAACCAAATATTTTGACGCATCAATATTAATTAGCCCTTAATAACTTCTGAATACGATATCCAATGCATAATATGTTACCCCCCTGGCCTCTGAAACCTTAATCTTTAGGAAAGCAAATGAGTTATGTGTCTCTTAATTATATTTTCCTAACAAGTAGAAGTAATGTATTTCTTTAGTTCAACCGGCCTTAATTACCATTTGTCTGTATCAATTATTGGATTTTTATTTTATCTTTAATATTGTAATATCATTTGAATGCTCATGGATGTGCCACCTTAATAGATCCATAACAATTCATAAATCCATTTCTTAAAACAAATATGAATCAATTAGATTTACCGATCATGCATGTGTTTCAGAAAAGATTTAAGAGATTTTTTTGTTAATTATCTAAAAAGAAGAGCCTTTCATTTCACTCTTACTCTGTATCCATTATTTAAGCAGTCTAGTTCACACCTTGAAGCTTAAAAACTTGAAAAGGTTAAGTGCTTTATTTCTCTTCTTTCTTATGTTTGCAGCTTAAAAACTGTAGTAATCGATGATAGCTACAATATAAAGCCTTTCTTATTATTCATCACCTGTAATTTGTTTTCTATTTTGTGGATAGAGCGACTCAACAATACTATTTGCATTAGGTTTTTTATTTTTTAAAAACTAATTAACATCTGTTTATTATTGTGCTTTGATTATTGTATTATATATAGTATATTGTATTATGTTGTTTTACACTATGAGTTGAAAGTTGTATTAGTAAAAATAGTTTTATGTAATTGACAATTTTGCTTTTAAAATAATTTTATATCATCATTTGTGTTTCCTTTCTTTTACTTGGTTTTGAATTTATTTTTTGTCTAAATTTTAGATTTTTCATCTAGATTATTCTTATTTCATCTAGATTTCATTTTTTCTGGATTGTATAGCTTCACTACGAGATTTCACAGTTTTCCCGACGGACCGAATCCGTCGGTGTGAGATTCAGACTTTGTCGGTAATTTTTTTACCGACTAAATCACCGACAGATAGGGTCCGTCGGTAATACCCCATTCCGTCGCTAAGTCTGTCGGAGAAAAAAACAATTATCGATAGTTTTACAGACGGAAAATGCGCACAAAAAAAAAAAAAACTTCCAGCTAGAAATATACCAATGGATATATTTCGTCAGTGATAGTGGCATATCCAGTAAATATATTTCAACTCTCGGTAAAATGCCGACGGATGTTATCCTTCTGTGAAGGCGACGGTGATTATGGCATTGTTAGTAAATATTTCTCAACTCTCAGTGAAATGCCAATAGAGACAGTCCGTCGGTAAATCCATCGGTGGGGTTTTTTAATATTTTTTTTAAAAAAATTATTTAGAATAAATAATATAAAATTACATAAATTAATAGTAAAAAAAACCAATTATGCAAATAAAATTTTACTAAACATCAAAAATAAAAAAATAAAGTTAAAAAATATTCATTACAAATTTAATGTGTTTCCAAAAAATATAAACTAGAACAATGGTGGAGGAGGAGGAGGCTGGTTGTTCCCGGGATCATACGGCCAAAAAGGGGCGCACATGTATCACCACTCTATGATGTAATGTTCATGACCATTTGGTGCAGTTGCTCATAATTCACCGAGAGTTACTCATATTTTTCGGTGAGATGAGCCATGTGTTGTTCATAATTCGCCGATAGTTGTTCGCATTTCTCGGTGAGATGAGTCATGTGTTGCTGCAAGGCCACGAACTCCTTAGATTGGGTGCTCGAAACTGATTGGGAGCTTCCAACGGTTGAGACATTACGGGTCGCCCGCAAGTTATCAGCCGTAGTGTTGGAGAGCCAGTACACCCGATTTTTATCGGATCCACTGGACGATCCTACCTCCATCCACAAATCCGTCGAAATCTAGATGGGTAGAAGGATCGTCCCCACTATCATAATCTTTAGATTTATCGACAGAATTTTTCGTTGGTATTTGTACTATCATTCCGTTGGTAATTAATTTACCTACGAAATCACCGACGGAAATGCTCTGTCGGTGAATCTTTCATCGGTAATTTTTTTTTTCTGTTGGTAATAAAAAATATTATTACCGATGGATTTACTAACGGAAAAGGTGCTAAAAAAAATTATTTGCTTCATTCCATCGGTATTTCCCTCAGAAACATACGTATGTAATTCCGTTGGTAATTATTTAAAAATATTTTTTAAAAAATCCATTTTAGAAAACTATAAAATAATTAATTTAACATAAATCAACACTCTATAATACTCAAAACACTTGGAAAAAAGAAGAAGAAAATCATATGAAAAAATAATCCTACAACAATATTCATACAATTATTAAGAACAAAAACAATTAAAAATAAAATAAAAAAACAAATATAGTGAAAAAAAACATGAAAAAAGAAGAAGAAAAAATCTTACCTTAATGTGGTTGCTAGTGAAGCTAAGAAGAGAAAAAAAAAAAAATTTGTAAAGTATATTAATTAAAAAAAATGAGAAGAAAAAAGAAGAAAGGAGAAGAATACATACCTAAGCGTGGAGAAGAAGAGAAGGAGTTGAGGAGAGAAGAGAAGAGAAAGAAATGGATATTAATGTTTTTTACATATGGGGAAGAAGAAGATGATGAAGAAGAAGAAGAAGAAATGAGCCTTGTCTGTTGTGAAATTATGGATTCTAGGCTTTTTACCGACGAATAATTAAATATTAATATTTTTAATCATTCAATCGGTGATTTCGTCTGTAATATTTACAAACAATTCGGCAGTTCTCGCTGCCGAATTGGGCAGCCTGCAGCGAACCAGTTCTCACTGTCTATTTCTACAATAAGCCTCCTAGGCAGAAATGACTTAAATGCTAGTAACAATTCATGGTATGATGGTGTAAAATGTGGAACACTTGAATGTGAACATATGAACTCTTGAAATAAGTGTGGTGATGAATATGATTCAAAAATACAAATGTACTGATTTGTGACCATTGATGTCTTAGGTGGTGCGGTCGGGATTGGACCATCGTCAAGACAAGAACAACCTACAGGTGGAGCAGTTAGGTGACTTGCACCTTTCTTTTTCATATGTTGAATAATAAAATACTTTATCATGAATGTTATCATATTGCGTTAGAACAGATATTAGATTGTCGAACTCTTAAATGTTGACAAATGGCTAATTAGATTTGGCTAATGGCATCCGAATGGATGACCGGGACAAATGAATGATTAGCTTCGGCTAATGGCATCCGAATGGATGACCGGGACGAACAATTGATTAGCTTTGGCTAATGGCATCCGAAGTGCATGACCGGGGTGAGTGAACGGTTAACCTCAGCAAATGATGCCTTAAGAGGATAGCCGGGTTTAAGATTATGGTTGATTGCAAGAATTGGTGCATCTATGTGTACTACAAGTTGTTTATACCAAGTACATGAAGAAATTATAAATGTTAATGCTTCATTTAACTGCCAGACCATTTAGTTATTATTATTATTATTATTAAGTAATTGCATTCTCTTAAATGTTTTGTACTGCAGCAAGGACGTCACACCAACAAGATGTCTAGGAAACCCAATACACGGGAACCTACTTTTGCAAGGAATCATGTAGATGCATTCTAAATCACAATGTATTTTGTATGAATCAATGTACTGAACGTATAAATTTTATTAGATCCTTTTGTTTAAATTCGTAATGGCTATTAGTAGGATAGGAATGCAAACTCATGTCTATGTATGTATATTTTTAATATGAACTTCTAATCATGCAACCATAATATTATGTGTTTATGTAAGATTCACTTTTAAATGAAATGTTGATTGTATGGATTGTATTTTGATGATGTGAGGGATCAGGTTCGCCGATTACCGGCACCATGTTATAATTAAAAAAAACTAAGGACATTTCATCCTTACTGCTAGAAGAACTAGCTGTGAGTGACAAGCTGTTGATTTCGTTCTATGCATGTACATAATTTTATACGACTAATTACATAATTAAATTCGATTATTAAAAAAAAATAGGCAGCACCTCCCCTATACTAGAGACTACCCAAAGTTTTCAAACCTGTAAATATTGACAATAGCCACAACCTGAGCAATAGTTGGCATTCATTTAAGAGCAAACTCAATCTACCCTTCCAATCATCCAATTGTTCGAGCAGACTCAAATATTGATAACATCACAATCACAATTTACAAACATAACAAAGACTAAAAGTTAATTTACATGTACTTTTAGTTTTAAACTTCATTTACACAACAAAAGATAGACAACAAGTTTTACACCACAGAAGAAAGTTTAAAATACACACACACATATCGGCATTACCTAAATTAAAAATACTAGCAATAAACTGAGATAAAACTAATAGCACACAAATTAATCACATATCATCTTTCATTATCCTTATCATAAAATTAATGGAAATAATTAAACACATAACATGCAATAATAGAGTAAAATTGAGATAAAATAATTAAATTTATTCCTATATATTCAATTACTAATTACAAGGTAAATTTAACAATAACAATTAAAATCCAACAAAGTATTCAATTATTATGGCAATACAAACAATAAAATATATTCAACAATATAAAAAAATGATGGAGGAAATATCATCTCAAGTTTGCATAGTGTCTCGATGATATTTGTTTCAAGCCTCTCAATGTGATCAACATTCAACTTGCTGGAGCATATATTTTTAAAGAAATGATTGATTTCCGTGAGTGTATCCCATATCCCTTTTGGCAACAAATCACGATAAGCTAATGAAATGAGTGTTTGCACAAACACGTGGCAGTCATGACTCTTCATTCCATACAATCTGCATTCCTCTATATTAACCAACCTTGATATGTTCGAGGCATATCCATCGGGAAAACGCAGACTCTTAAGCCATTTGTAGACTATTAGTCTTGCATTTTTCTCTAAAACGAAGCTTGTTCTTGGTTTTGCAACCCGTGACCCATCACAAACCAACTCCATATTTTTACGGTTACATAACAAAGCTATATCCAATCTAGCCTTAATGTTGTCCTTTGTCTTCCCCTTCACATCTATAACGGTGTTGAAAATGTTCTCAAACACGTTCTTTTCTATGTGCATGACGTCAAGGTTATGGCAGAGGAGATTGGTCTTCCAATAAGGAAGCTCCCAAAAGATACTTCGCTTTACTCAATTATGGGTCAAACCAAAACCAGGAAACTTCTTCTTACCTGATTGGAGACCAAACACAATGTCACCGTACTCTGATACAACATCATACAATTCTTCACCAGAAAGACGCGAGGGTGCAACATCTTTTTCAACTCTGCCAATAAAGAAATCCTTTCTGTTCTTTTTGTACATGTGATTCGGTGACAAGAAACGACGGTGATAGTAAAAAAAAGAAGCTTTACCTCCGTTTGTTAGCGTGAATGCCTTGTTGTTTTCCATGCAGTATCGACATGCTAGTTTTCCATGCGTGCTCCAACCAGAAACAATTCCATAAGCTGGAAAATAATTGATAGTCCACATCAAAGCCGCCCTCATAACAAAATCATGTTTCCATCATGTGATTGGTGCCATGTCATGTGCTCGGCAGTCCTTGATAACATGAATAACCTCTGCAGTCTAGGTACTTCCCAATCACACCAATAAAATGAAGTGTTAGAGAAAAATAGGGGAAAAAAATGCTTCTTCACTGGCAACCAAAATAATGTCATATCATTATCAGCACTAAGATCCCGTCCCAGAGCACTACTTATGATATATTAAGAGGATTTTTATTGCGTTTGCAATTAATTCTAAGTGAAGTAAGGAGTTTTAAGATTAATCATGGTGTTAAATCCGATCTAACTTGATGGTTAACCCATAACACCCAATACTCAAGATGAGTTTCAAGTTAAACTAGAAAACATTGATTAAAGAAGATCTAGGTGATTCAATTAAATTTTTAGTTATTCATTTTATTTGATCAAACCCAATAAACTTAACTTGGCGTAGTTTAACCCATAACACCCCCTACTCAAAATAAGTTTCAAGTTAAACTAAAAAAAAACATTGATGAAGGAAGACTTGGTTGATTCAAATAAGTTTTTAATTATTTATTTTATTTGATCCATCTAACTTGTCAAAGAATCATTTTAATCCAATAACTTAAACTGTTAGACGACGTTTCAAGATATGATTTATATTATTCTCTAACACACCCCTCAAGTGCAAGCTCTTTGGGTTTTAAATTTGCACAAGTCCACGCTACCTTGTGCAAGCTCTTTGGGTTTTAAATTTGCACAAGTCCACGCTACCTTGTGCTTAAGCTCTTTATCATATAAATGGGGATAGTGAGATTCAAACTCGTGACCGCTTGGTCATCAAAGCTCTGATACCATGTCAGAGAACCATCTTAACCAAATAGCTTAAATTGTTAGATGAGGTCCCAATATATGATTTATATTATTCTCTAACACAACTAAACTCAACCTGACCAATACTAAATAAAAAATAATAATAATAACATTATTTTAATCGATTAATCTGAATAAACCTAATAACTCAGTCATCCGAGTATTTTTTTTTTAAAATCAAGTATGAAAACTATGAAAGCAATGCAAAACAAATGCATGAAGCCGCTCAATAATGGGTATATTATTTGTTTTTTGGATAGCGAGAGAAAGCTCATAATTCCATCACCAGGTATTGTAATTTGTAAATGAGAAGCTTTAAAAATAAACTAGAAAGGTCGCCCAGTTTTAACAGGGAATATGTGTGCAGCAACTAGCTTCAACTATGGACCGGACCATCAGAGGCCCAGCTATAACAGGGAATACACTTACAGCTACTATTAACAAAAACAAACAAAGTAGAAGGTTGACAGTTCATTTGAACATTTAATAAGGTTGATATATTATTCAAATCTTTAGATAACAAATTGGTTGTGTGTGGTTTACCTGGTTGACGTGTGGTGCTGATTGATGCAAGGTCTCCGGTTCAAGTGTTGTGGCGGTCGCTATTTTTTGTTATGTAACAGGTGCAAAATTGTTTGCTGCAAAACAAGATCTCAGTTGCTTCTACTTATTCTCCGGACTAAGTTCCTTAAGTTTTCAGCCATTAATGTAATATCTTGCTGGATATTTTTGTTGCAGGTTAATGAAACTGTTGATGATAGCAAACTTGTACTTGCAGATACTGTAGTTGATGCCTGTAACCAGGGTGCAGAGGAGGTTCCTTTAAAGATAATGCTGTGATAATCAAATTAATTTTTTTGTTTTTGACTAGGAATGTCCTAATAAACCATATGTTTATTAGGTGGAAGTTGTTGGATCTTCATATATTATATAAGTTGAACATTTTTGTACCTTAATATTAGATCAGCTATTAAAGTCATAGATGTATATATGACCTTATATCATAATCACTGAGGTTAACACGACAAGGATATGGCATGCTGATAGTCATATGATCGTTTGACATGGATTCGAAAGTAGACAAGTATTTTTAGTGATCCTGTGGTGTTGTGCTAGAAAAACAAGTTTTGAAATGTTGAATAAGGAATTATTTGAATAGAAGCATTGGTCGTGTATTAACTCAAATTAAGAATTTGTTTTTCGGATTTGAAGTCTCTCGCATTCATAGTACAGTTACTTTAGAGCATCCGCAAGTAGAGTGTAAAGAAGAATGAATGGCTTAGAGATCGATCCTTGCTTACTGCAGGTTGGCGATAGGACTGACCCAATTGAGTGAATGGAGAGATGAGCTTTCAGATCAGTTCTATACGACCTGCTAACCTTAATGTCTTAACAGAACTACCCTCTTAATAAACCCTATATGGAAGGGTAGGTTCCTGTTGTAATTTTCTGACTCACAAATGTGTAACTTAGTTGATTTTGCTCTATCTACACTTGAAGAGGCTGACATTGCAAACAAGTCTCTTCTTCCCTCAGTTGGGAGTGAGTTTCATGTTACATACAAAATGGTATCCCTGTTTGTACACCTTTTAATGAAAAACTGAAATGCAAGGAACAACTCTTGCAGATTTGCTAAAACTAGATTATGATGCACATAAAAAACATATGTTCCATTGCTTTCCTTCTCTTGAGAATACAAAATGACTGAAGGAAATTGGACAATGTTTTCTGGAGTAATACATATTAGAGACCACATCAGCAGCATGCCATTTAGCATGCACCAAGCAACAACTTGTAACAAAACTGCAACAAAATAGCCAGCACCACATCAGCAGAGCAACCACTACCAGAAAATCGATAAATACAAACAAAAATACTGAGGGAATGTTTTCGTTAGTAAATTGCCGATGAATTTTACCGACGAAAATATTCTCTCGGTATTTACCGAGGGAATTACAATGAAAAAAAAATTAAACAAAGCAAAAAAAAATGGTGACGTGCCATTTTTACCAACAGAATTCCGACGAAATTTATTCGGTCGGTAAAATCGTTGGTAAACTCTGAACACTATTCATCATGTCAATTACAAAAGGAATCACCGACGGAAACTTCCACTGGTATTTTACAGAGAGCTCTGGAACTATTCACTTCCCAATTGCATTGTTAATTATTGTTCTTTACAGACAAAATTACTGACGGATTGAAAAGTCATCGGTGTTATTTGGTGGTTTTCTAAAAAATTTAGCTTAAATTAAAAATTTAAATTAAATATTACAGACGGAATCACTGACGGATTGAAAAGTTGTCGGTGATATTTGGCGGTTTCTGAAATTTTTTTATTAAATTCAAAATTTAAATTAAATATTACAGACGGAATCATCGACGAAATGATTAAAAATATTAACATTTAATTATCCGTCGGTAAAACACCCCAATAAAAATCCTAGAATCCCTAATTTAACAACAGACCCGTCTCCTTTCTTCTTCTTCTTCTTCTTCTCTTCTCTCCTCAACTCCTTCACTTCTCCTCCATGCTCAGGTATGTCTTCTTCTTCTTCCTTTTCTTCTCTTCTCTCCTCAACTCCTTCTCTTCTTCTCCATGCTCAGGTATGTCTTCTTCTCCTTTCTTATTTTTTCTTCCCAGTTTTTTTTAATTAGTATACTTTATGAATTTATTTTTTCTCTTCTTAGCTTCACTTGCAACTACATTAAGGTAAAAAACAAATTTCTTCTTTTTTCGTGTTTTTTTCACTATATTTGTTTTTTATTTTATTTTTAATTGTTTTTTATCTTAATAATTGTATGAATGTTGTTGTAGGATTTTTTTTATATATGAGATCAATTTTTAGTTGATTTATTTATAGGATTTTTAAAAATTTTTCGTATGAATTTTTTTAGTTGAATTTATTTTTTCATGTTATTTATTTGTTGCAAATTTGTTTGAGTTGATTTTCTTCTTCTTTTTTCCAAGCATTTTGAATACTATAGAGTGTTGATTAATATTAATTTAATTATTTTATAGTTTTGTAAAATAGATTTTTTAAAATAATTACTGACGGAATTACATACGGTATTTTTCCGAGGGAATTACCGACGGAATGAAGCGGGTATTTTTTTTTGCTCGCTTTTTCTGTCAGTAAATCCATCGGTAATAATATCGTTTTATTACCAACAGACTTACCAACGGACAAAAAATTATCGATGAAAGATTCACCGACGGAGCATTTCTGTCGGTGATGTTGTTGGTAAATTAATTACCAACGAAATGGTAGTGCAAATACCGACAACAAATTCTGTCGGTAAATCTAAAGATTGTAGTAGTGAACAGCAACACAACATGCTGCAACCGAATGAATTATTTGTAATTATTCCTTTTCTGTTTTGTGCTTATTTAGTTGAGGGCCTTTTGTCATAAGGGAAGAGACAAAATAGTTTATTAGATAAACTGTGTATAAATGATACTGTACACGAATATTCTTTTTAAGCAGAATACTAAGAGGTTCCCTCATCCTTCGTGCAAAAGCTCTCTCTCTTCATCTTTTATTTCTTCTCCAATTTGTTACATGGTATTGAGCTATAGAGAGCTTTATCCATGAAGGATTCATTGGAAGATCAATCTTCCCTAAACACACCACATAACCCAAACATCAACCATGCACCGAACGATAATCAGTATTTGAACCTTAACAGTCACAGCAACCCCTTTCGGTTAGATACTGGTGACAACCCAACCATAATTTTGGTCACAAACTTACTCACTAGCGACAACAACGCAACCTGGTCTCGTGCAATGTGAAGAGCTCTTCGTGCCAAGAACAAACTGACATTCATCACAGGGACTATCAGCCAACCAACTGACCAAGAAGATCCTCTCTTTGATTTATTTGAGCGATATAATGACATGGTGTTTTCATGGCTCCAGAACTCTATCAGCAACTCTATCAGATCTAGCATAGCATTTGTCGACAGTGCTCGAGATATTTGACTTGACTTTTTAGGACAGATTCTCTCATCAAAACGGTCCACGCATTTACCAGCTAAGAAAAAATTTAGTTAATCTCTCACAAGAGAATGATCCTGTGAGTGTTTACTATGGCAAGCTCAAAACTCTTTGGGATGAAACATTGATCTATAATCCCATTCCATCTTGTAGCTGCGGTACCATAAAAACCATATCTGAATGTTATCAGGGCGACTGTGTGTTCCAATTTTTGATGGGTTTGAACGACTCTTATTCTCTCATACGGGATCAAATCATGCTGCTTGACCTAATCCCCACCATTACTCAAGTTTTCTCTATCATTCAACAACAAGAACGCCAGCATCAGCTTACCTCTAACTCCACACAACATGATGCTATGGCCTTTGCCATTAGAAAACCCTCCTCATTCACTGCCAAGTTTCCATCACACTCTAGATATAAAAAGGAAAGAACCTACTGCACTCATTGCAAGATTACAAGACACACGCTTGAAACTTGCTTCAAAGCTGGCAATGTTGAAGCTCCTATATGTTCTCATTGCAACTTCACTGGTCACACAATAGAGAAATGTTACAAGTTGAATGGCTACCCTCCTGGTAACAAACTATTCACTAAGTCTAGAGGTCCTAATGTTCTTGCAGTATAGTCCATTTCCACTCCTGCTGCCAATGTTGCAGATACCGGTGACACTCGAATTGGTTTGACTAAGGATCAATACAACCAACTCATGGCTTTGCTTCCCTCAAGGACGTCTGCCACTGCTCAGACCCCAACCCGACTCAATACCTCTTCCACTCCTCATATCTCTGGTATATACTACTGTTTAAATGCTCACACACAAAATAAGTTTTCTTCCCATTATATACCTTGGATCATTGATACAAGAGCAACAGACCATATGGTCTGCTGCCCCTCATTCTTCACTACCATTACCTCTATTGCATCTCATCATGTTGCATTACCAAATGGAACACATGTTCCTGCTACACACACTGGCACAATCCAGTTAACTCCCTCCATTTGCCTCATACAAGTTTTGTGTGTTCCTTCTTTTAATTTTAATTTAATCTTAGTTAAGAAGTTGACGACCAATCTTACATGTTCTGTTATATTTTTCTATGATCTGTGTGTTATTCATGACCTTTTATCGTGGACAACGATTGGGAAGGGTGAAGTGAGGAATGGACTTTATCATTTTTTCAACACCAATGTCTCCCCTTCTCTCCTAGTTAATACATTATCTCATTTTTCCATTTCTAAAAACTTTGTTGCAGCTTCTGTTTCGTATAAGAACACTACTGCTAATTTGTGGCACTGTCATCTAGGACATCCATCCTTTCCTGTCATGTCTTTAATCATAGATCATGTAGTAAAGAACAACATCTCAATTATCAGTGAATAACCTTGCTACATTTGTCCCTTAGCAAAATTTCATCGACTGCCCTTTTCCTATAGCAAGCAGCTTGCCTCATAGCCTTTTGAAATTGTGCAATGTGATCTTTGGGGACCATGTTCCACACCTTCCTATGATGGTTTCAAATATTTTATGACCTTAGTCGATTGTTTCACTCGTAGTTTCTTGGCTTTACCTCCTCCCTACTAAAGCTGACACTAAACGTAACATAGAATCATTTACCAACTTACTTGAAAACTAATTTAATTGCAAGATTAAAATTCTGTGAAGTGATAATGGGGGGGGGGGGGGGGGGGGGCGGGGGAATTCCACATGAAAGATTTCTTTCATACCAAAGGAATCATTCACCAAACTAGCTGTGTCGAAACACCCCAACAAAATGGGATTGTAGAGCACAAACACTAGCACCTACTTAATCTTGCCCGAGCTTTAAGATTTTAGTCCAATCTTCCCCTTCAATACTGAAGTGATTGTGTCTTAACTGCTATATACCTCATCAATCACACACCTAGCCTCTTGCTTAAAAACAAAACACCCTTTGAACTCTTATTCAATAAATCACCCACTTATGCACATTTGAGGGTATTTGGTTCTCTTTGCTTTGCTTCCACTCTCTCCCACCAAAGAAAGAAACTTGACTCCCGTGGTCGCATATCTGTTTTTCTTGGATACCCTTTTGGCATAAAAGGCTACAAATTGCTTAATCTCCTATCAAATACCATTTTTATATCTAGAGACGTCACCTTTCATGAATGAACTTTCCCATTTCACTCCTTATCTCACCTCTCCACTAATGCATCTGACAGCACAACATGTGTTTTCACTAAACCATTACCTAACACTCTTGATTTTCCTATCATCTCTTCTCCATTTACACCCGATGATTTATCTCTGACACGACCAAAAGATTGATATCTTCTCCCAAATGCAGGAGTGTCGAAGTAATAAATAACCCGGCAAGACCGGGGTCGAACCATAAGGAGGTGAACTATAAAAATTACAAATAATAAAATGATATTGATGTTGAAAAGAACTTTGAGATGTGATAATGATGAAAAGACTAAACAATGATAAAACAATTGTCAAAGTTAGAGCATCCACTAATGGTATTTAAAATAAGCATAGTATAAACTCCTTTTTATTACTCAACTGGAAACCATACACAAAGGAGGTTCCAATCGGATGATTTATCATTAATAGCTCATTATGAATTATTAACATGATCATATTAATTATCTTATTTAAGTAACACCATACTTGTAAATATTGTCAGGTATTCATGATGCTAACTTATGTTAACAGCAAATCAAGTTCCTCTCATAACAACGATGTCGGCCGAAAACTATGAAGGATCAAGCATTTATTGTACCAAGTGTTATATAACATAAATCTAGATTAACCATTTAACAAGCAAGGTATTAAGAGTGAATAAGATAGAAATAATAAGACATGTTAATAACAAACTTTCTTGGATATAAACATTAAAGTCCATGTTTAGTTTATATTATACTTATTATAACACCATTAGTGAAACCTTTTCACCTTGACATAATTAACTTAGCTAGACATAATGAAGAAGAAGAACTTAAATAAACAAGATAAGAACATAATTATGATATAAGTTAACTAAGAGTAGTAAAGGAAATGAAAAGCATAAACAAGAGATTAATATAACATGAAAGAAAACTTGAACATTACAAAGAGAAAAAGCAAGAAAATGATCTTGATCTAAAAACCAAGATGCCTAAATACATGGCAACTGCCTCCTTTTATAGTCTAAAATTCAGAACTATTGATTAGATGACTAACTATTTAGTTGGTGGCCAACCATTGACTTGGTGGCTGGTTATTAACATTTTTGGCTTGGCAAAACGTCATTGCTAACATCAGAATTTGAGCACATAGTCTCAAGAAAGTTGTGGGAAATTGTCTCAACTTTTCAACAAAAAAAACCAGAGCTCATTTGGACTTCTAGAACTCGAGATATGGGCTGAACACTGAATAGTATCTGGGCTGCAGAACAGATTCAGACATCTCTTTTGATGCTAAGATTTGAACTTAAAAATGGAAGATTTGAATCTTGGATTCTTCATGAAAGTTTTAGGCCTGTGTCTTAGCTTTCCATCAAGATAAACCAGACCTAAATCCAAGTTCTACAACTCCAGTTATGATCCAATAACCGAATGGTGTTCCAATTTAAATTGAACTAGCATCTCTTCTCTAAGCTTAGTCCTCTCTTTGTCTCTTCACTTTCAATAGTTAATCATATCAATCAATCCTTTGAGTTGTGGGATAAACCTGCATTTAAAATGAGCATTTACCATAACCTAAAGCTATCTTATATTATAAGACTTGTTACTATAAACATGCTAAGTTAGGGAATTTAATGATACTTTAGGTGCAATATGATGATATAAAACCTTAATGAGAATGCACTTTTAAGTACTAATCAATCTCTTTCCAACATACCTCACATAACTTCACCAGCCGTAAATGACTCTATCATCTCCACAACAGAACCCTCATTTGATTCTCCATCTCACACTCCTGTTATCCTACCTTGTCCCTCTATTGATTCAACCCCTCGCAGAACCACCAGGGTCAGAAGAGCACCACAATATCTACACAACTTCCATTGCAACTAGTCCTCACTTGTTGTGCCTTCTCAATCATTGTCCAAGTCTGAGACTTCAAACACCGGTAATCTTTACTCATTGGCAAACTTTATTTCTTATAAAAAATGTTCTCCATCATTCACTACTTTTTTCTAGCTCTATCTCCATTCATACTAAACCCATCACATACAACCAAGCCATGAAACATCCTGGCTGGTGCAAAGCTATGAGTGATGAATTGCTTGCCTTGAAACAAAATAACACCTGGATCATCACTGACTAACCTCTTGGCAAATCAGCCATTGACTGTAAATATGTTTACAAGACTAAATTTCATGCTGGTGGTACTATTGAGAGGTTAAAAGCTAGACTTGCTGCCAAGGGTTTTACGCAGAAGGCAGGTATTGATTATATGGAGACTTTTTTCTCCTTTCGCAAAGGTTGTTACTGTCAGGGTCTTACTCTCTATTGCAGCAATCAAAGGATGGTGTCTCTTACAATTTGACGTTAACAATGCATTTCTTCACGGTGACTTGAAAAAAGAAATATATATGCGCAAGCCGCCTGGCTATTCTGTAGGAAGCACCAATCAAGTCTGCAAGCTGCTCCAAAGTTTATATGGACTCAAGCAAGCCTCACGCCAATGGTATTCCAAATTCTCTCTTTCTCTCATTGCCTTTGGTTTTACACAATCCAAAGCTGACTATAGCATATTTACTAAGGTGGATAATAGTTCTTTTACTGCCTTACTGGTTTATGTTGATGATATAATTGTTGCTGGAAATTGTTCATCTTCCATCGAATCCCTTAAATCCTTCCTACACAACCAATTTAAAATCAAAGACCTTGGCTGCTTACGCTACTTTCTTGGCCTAGAAGTTGCTAGGTCCTCAAAAGGTATTCATTTATGTTAGAGAAGCTTTAGACATTCTGGCCAATTCAGGAACCTTGGCCAGGAAACCCCTCAAGCTGCCTCTTGAGCAGAACTTTAAGCTCAACAAGACTTCTGGAGATCCTTTATCAGACCCTAACTCATATTGTCGTCTTATTGGACGCCTTTTGTATCTCACAATCACTAGGCCAGATATTTGTTATCCTGTCCAGGTCCTCGGTCAATATATGGATACACCTACCAACATACATCTGGCCACAACTTATCGGGTTCTTTGTTACATTAAATCTGCACCTGGACAAGGTATTTTATTATCTTCTTCCTCACAGATTCAACTCAAAGCCTTTTGTGACTCTGATTGGGCTTCATGCCCTGACACTAGAAGATCAGTCATGGGTTATTGCATATTCCTTGGAGACTCTCTTATTTCTTGGAAGTCCAAGAAACAATCTGTTGTCTCTCTCTCCTCAGCAGAGGCAGATTACAGTTCTATGGCTTTCACTTGCTCAGAACTCACTTGACTTCGATATCTCCTTCAGGATCTCTGTATTTCTCATCCTCAAGTTGCTCAACTTTACTATGATAACCAAGCTGCTCTTCACATAACTACAAACCCATTTTTTCACAAATGGACAAAACATATTGAATTGGATTGCCATCTCATCCGTGACAAGATACAGGAAGGTCTCATCACCACTGCTCATGTTGTTTCTCAAAGTCAACTAGCGGACATCTTTACCAAAGCTCTTCCTTCTTCTATTTTTCAGCAGCATTTGTCCAACATGGGAATAGTTTATCTCTATTCTCCATCTTGTGGGGGGATATTAGAGACCACATCAGTAGCATGCCATTTAGCATGCACCAAGCAAACAACTTGTAACAAAACTGCAACAGAATAGCCAGCACCACACCAGCAGAGCAACAGCAGCACAACATGCTGCAACCGAATGAATTATTTGTAATTATTCCTTTTCTGTTTTGTGCTTATTTAGTTGAGGGCCTTTTGTCATAAGGAAAGGGACAAAATAGTTTGTTAGATAAACTGTGTATAAATGATACTGTACATGATTATTCTTTTTAAGCAGAATACTAGGAGGTTACCTCATCCTTCGTGCAAAAGCTCTCTCTCTTCATCTTTTATTTTTTCCTCCAATTTGTTACAATACAATGTAAGATCTTCATGATCTTAATTTTAACGGCAAATAAGGGGCGGGAACCTACCAACCTCTTCTCATCTTTGTATCAATTTTATGTGTAGTTTTGCTTTATCCTATGCTCCATTCTAGATATATAATCAGAACTTTCTTAATCCACCAGCCTCCTTCTCATCTTTGTTATAGGTGCAGGTTCTGTGACTGCCTTTTTGCTCCTGTAGATCATCTACTCCCCAGGGTAACTCTCTTTTGCCTGTCTTTTCTCTTTCTTTCTAACTCTTGAGATAATGATTATAACTTGAAGTGATTTACAGATTGATTGAAATAATCTTTTTGAAGAGATGAGAATGGGTTCTAAGGTTTAGCTGGGTGCTTTCAAATTTGTAGTTTTTTCTACAATCTGGATCAAGCGAGAAGCAATTTAAGCTCTTTTTTAAGCAACTAAGGAATAATGTTTTAGCAGGAGCATTTAATTGAAGTGGAGATTTGAAAATCATAAGGAAATAAACGTATGACCAAACACAGAGTGTACTTTTTAATTTATTTTTTTAAGAGAGACAAAATCTTGAAGAATTATTTTTTTCCCCTTAATTTCTTAGCACACCATTTAAACACACCAAACATCAATCATATTGCGTTGTTCAACTAAATACATCGAAAAACTAATTTCATAATTGAGTCTGCATTCAAAGGCCTAAAAAAATAACCTAACCTCATATCATTTTAATATTTAGATAATTTATTTTTTTCCTAATGTAAAAATCGCTCATAATATAATTTATAATTCCTTATTAATGCCTTGATCCCCGCAGCTTAGTGGCGGGTCTTTCAGCTAGTACTAACTACAAATTTATGGAGCCATGTGATTTAAATCGTGGTGCCTTTTCTAATGTGGGATTTGATTTTACGAATCTTTAAAGTTTTATGGGTTTAGTAAACATGTCATGCCCAAGCGTTCTAGATCTGGCCACCATGCTAGGCCTAAACACATTGGATCTAGCAACCATATTTGGGTTTGGCATGGTTGCCAGACCCAGGTCAAGGTCTGACAATATTACCAGACCCAGGCACGGGTCTGCCAGGCCCGTGCCAGCATTTGCCAGACCCGCGCGTCTGGGTTAAAAATTTAATTTTTTTTAAAAGCATGATTGAACTGCAAAAACAAATACTGCCTCATTCAAGCAGAATTTTTCATTCATATGAAGTAGAACTTAAATGCAAACTCTTTTTGTTTGTGCAACTTATTTTATAATTTGTTATATTCAAAGAGGAAAGAATGAAAAAAAAAATTGTTGAGTACTAAGTGATTTATTTTAAGTTTTCAAAGATAAACTTTCATTTTTTGTATGCATTGTTGATGAAAATATATATAATGAAACTAAGCACATATAGTCCAATATTGTTAAAAACAATATAAAATAATGTTGTCATCGATGAAAAATCACAAAGGACCACCCATTAAATATGTTTTTTGCATTAAAAAAATAAAAAAAAATCATAAAAGAAGAGAAAAAAAAGAGAGAGAAAACGAGAGAAGATAGAATTTCTATTGAAGGAATAACAAATTCATGAACATAAAAAAAAAATTATTTTAATAGGAAGATATGATTCGAATATTTAGATCTAAAACGTTAAATTAGATTTTTGTGATAATTTGTTATTTATAAATAATTTATGAACTTGAATTTCTATTTAGGATACTTCAATGATAATTTAAATGTTTTTTCTTATATATATATATATATAAGTCTCGCATGGCCGCCAGACCCAAGGCTTATATACACAGTTAATTATATATCAAAATAAATATGTGGGTATTTAAGAATATGGTTGTAGTTACTTTTTAAAGTATCGTTTCACTCAGAAATACATTAAAATAATATATATATAATTTTTTAAAAGTTATTTTTGATATTAATATATCAAAACGATAAAAAAACATAAAAAATAATTTTAAATAAAAAAAATTTAAATTTTTAAGAAACACAATTTTTAAAACGTTCCCAAATGGTTAGATAGATCCCAGCCATGACTTTCCAAACACTATTTTTACTTCTTTTTTTTTTTTTGGTCTGAAAGACCACACAATTGATGAGGTTATAAATCCTTCAAAGACAAATGAGCTCTGTTATAGAAAGTATATATATAGGACATATTATAGGTATATTATATAGGAAATATTATAATCATACTATTGTGTTTTAAATCTCCACTATTACTATTGTATATTACCCTACATATATATATATATATATATAAAAGATTGGCTAACCAGTAGAAATCAAAAGACTGTTTTTATAGATACTCAAGCTTTTACTATAAGTTTGGAATTCCTTAAACTAAAGAGAAGAAATCAAAGTACTTGAAAATATTAATTAACCATGATCTCAAACACTAAATAACTTATTTATTTACATTTCCTGGATTTTAGAACATCATCAAATATATATAATTTAACAGCACGATATTAAAGTGAAAGAAAAGAATAATATTGGAGAACCCTAATGATAGTCAACTAGAGAAACAGAAATATATATATATATATATATATATATATATATATATATATATATATATATATATATATATATATATATATATATATATATATATATATATATATATATATATAGAGGTGGTTCCTTATCTCGTTGTTTGGAGCTTTTGGAATTGAATTCAATTTCAAGGGTAAAATCAATTTTTGTGTTTAGAGTTTTTTTTATGGTATTGATAATAAAAAATAAGCAAAAATAAATTAAATAAGATAACCTCTGATTTGCTACAGTAATTTCAAATAAAAAATATCATTTCAAAAATACCTTTAAAATTTCTCTATAAAACTTAACACATGGTTTACTAAAACCCCAGCAACAAGCCATAAAGTTTCTCATTCTATAAAGTCACAATAAAAAAGAAAAGAAAAATCAATTTTAAAAACTTGACAAATTATATTGATTAATAGTTTTTTATTCACCATGCACTCATAATAAATCAATTAGTGCTTTTCATTTTCGTTTTGTGATGAGGATGGGGTGCTAGATGCTAAGAACTAACTGAACCGATGGAGAGGTTTTAGCATACCTCCTAAGATAGGATTAGATGGTCCACTAAACTAAACTGACTTGTAGCGTCTCTATAAGAAGATTTCTAATTGTGGTTACACCTAATAAACCATAGGATTAAATGGTCCCTTCAATTAAAAAGTCCACTAAAATTACAGTTATGCTATGTTAATTACCCAAAGGGTACAACCCCTAGCTATGATTATTGTTCCATTAGATAGGCCTCCTTAATTACCGAAATACACAGGGGATCAACTCGTCTTTATACACTAAAAACACAACTATAAAAGCAAATCTTCACGTCCATTCCTTGTTCAGAAGCTAATTAGCGAGAGCAGGTGTGATTATCGGGAAGAGTTCGAAAGGATGGCGTCACCATCTCGGCGTCATCTTGTGCATGCCATGGTTTTCGGCTTACTAGCAATTAACGTGGCGGCCAATATTTATGATAATGAGGAACCTCCTAGGCCACCTCATGATCACGGAGACCCACCATTACCATATAATCATAAAAACTCTCTATTTCTGCCATCAGGATTTCTTCATCGAGGAACACCGCCGCTGCCTCGATCACCACCACCTCCAAATAAGAAGAAAACGCCCCCACCACCTCCAAAAAAGAAGAAAACGCAGTCACCTCCACCACCAGCAAAATCTCCACCCCCGCCACCACGAGCAAAGTCTCCACCTCCGCCACCATCAGCAAAGTCTCCACCATTGCCATCAGCTTCACCTCCGACCTCATCTTCAGCTCGCATTTTACCTCCATTGCCTTCTAAAATTTCTCTAGTTACACCCCCTTCAAAAGTTCCACCATCCCCATCCCCGGCTTCCAATTTATCTCCATCTCCTCCTTATACTTCACCAGCATCCCCTTCGAGAATTTCCCCCATTCCATTCCCATCCCCAACTCCTAATTTATCTCCTTCACATCCTTATACTCCCCCGACATCCTCTCCAAAAGTTTCACCATCCCCAACCCCAACTCTCAATTTATCTCCATCACATCCTTATACTCCCCCGACATCCCCTCCAAGAATTTCACCCATTCAATCACCGTCCCTAACTCCCAATTTATCTCCATTACATCCTTATACTCCCCCAACATCCTCTCCAAAAGTTTCACCATCCCCAACTCCCAATTTATCTCCATCACATCCTTATACTCCCCCGACATCCCCTCCAAGAATTTCACCCATTCCATCACCATCCCCATCCCCATCCCCATCCCCAACTCCTAATTTATCTCCATCACATCCTTATACTCCCCCGACATCCTCTCCAAAAGTTTCACCATCCCCATCCCCAACTCCCAATTTATCTCCATCACATCCTTATACTCCCCCGACATCCCCTCCAAGAATTTCACCCATTCCATCACCATCCCCATCCCCAACTCCTAATTTATCTCCTTCACATCCTTATACTCCCACGACATCCTCTCCAAAAGTTTCACCATCCCCAACCCCAACTCCCAATTTATCTCCATCATATCCTTATACTCCCCCGACATCCCCTCCAAGAATTTCACCCATTCCATCACCGTCCCTAACTCCCAATTTATCTCCTTCACATCCTTATACTCCCCCGACATCCTCTCCAAAAGTTTCACCATCCCCAACCCCAACTCCCAATTTATCTCCATCATATCCTTATACTCCCCCGACATCCCCTCCAAGAATTTCACCCATTCCATCACCATCCCCATCCCCAACTCCTAATTTATCTCCATCATATCCTTATACTCCCCCGACATTCCCTCCAAAAATTTTACCCATTCCATCACCTCCTTATACTTCTCCTCCACCCCCTCCACCTATCCTCAAATCTCCACCTCCTCCGTGGTTTACACTTCCTCCCTTCTTTCACTTTAAATCCCCGCCACCTCCATCTCCTTCCCCCCCTCCACCTTTCCTCAAATCTCCACCTCCTCCGAGGTTTACACTTCCTCCCTTGTTTCACTTCAAATCGCCGCCACCTCCATCTCCTTCCCCTCCTCCACCCTTCCTCAAATCTCCACCTCCTCCGAGGTTTACACTTCCTCCCTTGTTTCACTTTAAATCGCCGCCACCTCCATCTCTTTCTCCCCCTCCATATATCCTTAAATCTCCACCTCCTCCGAGGTTTACACTTCCTCCCTTCTTTCACTTTAAATATAAATCCCCGCCTCCTCTATCTCCATCACCTCCTTCATCCAATAATTAACCTCCACCTCGTTCAAAAATATCTATCAAAATCGGTCAGTTCTTTTAACTTTCTTTGTAATAGATTGTTCATTTTGATAACATGGTTCTTTTTTTTTAATTTACCAATATTTAATCTCTAATTGTGTTTTTTTTTTCAGATTATATATGGTTAATGATGGCAGTGGGTTTCTTCGAAGAGACTTACATATTATATAATGCATGTATTGAAAATGTAATCAGTTGAAGGAAAGTCGATTGTGCTCCATCAATCATGCCAGAATAATATCATAGAAAATTAGTTATTGGAATAATATATGGATAATATGGAGGAAAATATTATGTTTGTTGAAAAGCATTATAATACTAAATGAATGTCTTTTATTACGATAATTACTTCTTTTTTTACAATTCTTATCGTTAAACTTTTTACTCGTCTAATTTCTTTCGAGAAAAATAGTAAAAGAGAATTTAGATATCAGGATAATGTTTACCTATATACATTGAAGACTTTCCCCACGTGAAAATCTCAATTATTTGGACTTCCAAGTCTATAAACTTGATTATAATTACTTTGAAATATAATTAGCGATGTGATTATCGGGACGAGTTCGAAAGGATGGCCTCACCATCTCGGCGTCATCTTGTGCATGCCATGGTTTTTGGCTTACTAGCAATTAACGCAGCGGCCAATATTTATGATAGTGAGGAACCTCCTAGTCCACCTCATGGTCACGAAGATCCACCATTACCATATAATCATAAAAACTCTGTATTTCAGCCATTAGGACTTCTAAATCGAGGAACACCGTAGCCCCCTCGATCACCACCACCTCCAAATAAAAAGAAAATGCCCCCACCACCTCTAAAAATTCATCACCTTTGGCCGCCGCCACCAGCAAAATCTCCACCACCACCGCCACCAGCAAAATCTCCACCATTGCCATCAGCTTCACCTCCGACCCCATCTTCAGCTCCCATTTTACCTCCATTGCCTTCTTATATTTCTCCAGTTACATCCCCTTCAAAAGTTCCACCAACTCCATCCCCAACCCCATCCCCGACTTCAAATTTAATTCCATATCCTCCTTATACTTCATCAGCATCCCCTCCAAGAATTTCACCCATTCCATCACCATCCCCATTCTCATCTCCTAATTTATCTCAATCACATCATCATACTCCTCCGATATCCCCTCCAAAAATTTCACCATTTCCATCACTAACCCCATCCCCGCATCCCAATTTATCTCCATCCCCTTCTTATACTTCACCAAAAACCTCACCAATTTCACCACAATCCGCATCCCCAACTCCTAATTTATCTCCATAACATCCTCATACTTCCTCGATACCAACTCCAAAAGTTTCACCATTTCCATCACTATCCCCATCTTCGCATACCAATTTATCACCATCGCCTTCTTATACTTCTCCAAAAATCTCACCAATTTCACCACTATCCCCACCTCTAACTCCTAATTTATCTTCATCACATCCTCACACTCCTCCTACATCCCCTCCAAAAGTTTCACCATTTCCATCACTATCTCCATCTTCGCATCCGAATTTATCACCATCGCCTTCTTATACTTTTCCAAAAATCTCACCAATTTCACCACTATCCCCACCCCTAACTCCTAATTTATCTCCATCACATCCTCACACTCCTCCGACATCCCCTCCAAAAGTTTCACCATTTCCATCACTATTGCCATCCCCGCATCCCAACTTATCTCCATCACTTTCTTATACTTCTCCTAAAACCTCAGCAATTTCACAACTATCCCCATCCCCAACTCCTAATTTATCTCCATCACATCCTCATACTCCTCTGACATCCCCTCCAAAAGTGTCACCATTTCCATCACTATCCCCACCCCCGTATCTCAATTTATCACCATCACATCCTCACACTCCTCCGACATCCCCTCCAAAAGTTTCACCATTTCCATCACTATCCCCATCCCCGCATCCCAATTTATCTCAATCGCATTCTTATACTTCACCAAAAATCTCACAAATCTCACCACTATGCGCATCTCCAACTCCTAATTTATCTCCATCACATCCTCATACTCCTCCGACATCCCCTCCAAAAGTTTCACCATTTCCATCACTATCCCCATCCCCACATCCCAACTTATCTCCATCGCCTTCTTATACTTCTTCTAAAATCTCACCAACTTCACCGCTATCACCATCCCCATCCCCGAATCCCAATTTATCTCCATCACATTCTTATACATCCCCGATGCCCCCTCCAAAAGTTTCACAATTTCCATCACTATCCCATCCCCGCATCCCAATTTATCTTCAACGCCTTCTTATACTTCTCCCAAAATCTCACAAATTTCACAACTATCCCCATCTTCAAATCCCAAATTATCTCCATCACATCATTATACTTCCCCGATACCCATTTCAAAAGTTTCACCATTTCCATCACTATCCACATCCCCGCATCCCAACTTATATCCATCGTCTTCTTATACTTCTCCTAAAAACTCACCAATTTCACAACTATCCCCATCCCCAACTCCTAATTTATCTCCATCACATCCTCATACTCCTCCGACATCCCCTCCAAAAGTGTCACCATTTACATCACTATCCCCATCCCCGCATCCCAACTTATCTCCATCGCCTTCTTATACTTCTCCAAAAATCTCACTAACTTCACCACTATCCCCACCCCCAACTCCTAATTTATCTCCATCACATCCTCACACTCCTCCGACATCCCCTCCAAAAGTCACCCTTTCCATCACTACCCCCATCCCCGCATCCCAATTTATCTCGATCGCCTTCTTATACTTCTCCAAAAATCTCACCAACTTCACCACTATCCCCATCCCCATCCCCATCCCCGAATCCCAATTTATCTCCATCACATCCTCATACTCCTCCGACATCCCCTCCAAAGTATCACCATTTCCATCACTATCCCCATCCCCGCATCCCAATTTATCTCCATCGCCTTCTTATACTTCTCCCAAAATCTCACCAATTTCACAACTATCCCCATCTTCAAATCCCAATTTATCTCCATCACATTCTTATACTTCCCCGATACCCACTCCAAAAGTTTCATCATTTCCATCACTATTCCCAATCTTCGCATCCAAATTTATCTCCATCGCCTTCTTATACTTCTCCCAAAATCTCACCAATTTCACCACTATCCCACCCCCAACTCCTAATTTATCTCCATCACATCCTCACAGTCCTCCGACATCCACTCCATAAGTTTTACCATTTCCATCACTATCCTCATCCCCGCATCCCAACTTATATCCATCGCCTTCTTATACTTCTCCTAAAAACTCACCAATTTCACAACTATCCCACCCCCAACTCCTAATTTATCTCCATCACATCCTCACAGTCCTCTGACATCCCCTCCATAAGTTTCACCATTTCCATCACTATCCCCATCCTCGCATCCCAACTTATCTCCATCGCCTTCTTATACTTCTCCTAAAATCTCACCAATTTCACAACTATCCCCATCCCCAACTCCTAATTTATCTGCATCACATCCTCATACTCCTCCGACATCCCCTCCAAAGTGTCACCATTTCCATCACTATCCCCATCCCCGCATCCCAACTTATCTCGATCGCCTTCTTATACTTCTCCAAAAATCTCACCAACTTCATCCC